>NEWO01000022.1:988709-1007523 GCA_003013225.1 Phalaenopsis aphrodite | reverse complement strand
CTGCCTCTAATCCATCCCGAAAAGGTGATCAGAGGCGGCGGCTAGGGCGATGAACCGAACACCTATGACTAGCTCGCAATTTTAATGTTTCTCTTAAAATAAAATAAATAATTTACATTTCAATTAATTAGTATATTTTCTATTTTGAATAATTATTGAATTAATTATATTAAAAATTCTAAAATAAAAAAAACAAGATTTAAGCAAATTAATCAAAAAAAATTAATTAATGGAATCAAAATTTTTTTTAAAATAAGGAAATATATAGTGGGACCAAATTCGGTCTTTTTCTATAATTCGAATTTTTTAAATTTTATGTAATTATATTAAACAGTTGTTGAAGCGATTTTTTATTAAAAAAAATTATAAAATCACGCAAATTTAAAGCGAATGATAACTGACATTAAACGCAAATTGATGGGTCCAACTCACGTGTGTGGTAATAATTACATGTCATGACTTATCAAAGTCGACATAATATTTGGTGCTCATTTATTTCGCTACTTTTTAGGACAATTCACATTTAGGAAAATTTACATATATGCCACTTAGTTTTTTATTTACATAATTATCTCATAAATTTCAATTTTTATATGCCTATCACCTTGTATATACATGAGAATATATATATATATTGTTTTTTAAAATTAAAATAATAATATTTTTTATATGATATGGAAGATTCGAGTCGTTTAAATATAAAAAATAAATAAACATTTTTATTGAGTCAGGCTAAACTCGAGCCCGATAGCTCATTAATGAGTCAAGCTCGAGCCAAATAGGCTCCTTATCCACCCCTAATCTCAGCCCTCCGTAATCGGACGGCTCACAAAGCATGACCATCCTCATAAAAAAAAAACACCCATTTTCCCAACTACAATAGAAATTCGATTCGAATTTCTCAACTCCACGTTGCCATGTTCCCCCTTAGACGGCCCACAATTCTTTGCCGGTCCAAAAAGTCCAACCAGCCGGCCCAACCCGCGACAAGAATAACCGGCACTCGTCTAATTCCTGTCCCCTTTCTAACCAGCACACCTATTTATACAGTTGTACCTGTGCCTTTCCTTTCTTCCTCTGCTCTGGCCTATTAAACATACCAAAACTCCGGCGATCGATCGATCATGGATGCGGAGAATCTGAAGGCAACGGAGCTTAGACTCGGGCTTCCCGGCGCCGACGAAGAGCCTGAGCGCTTCCGTGGGTGGAAGCGATTGATGGTGGAGCCGGCGAGGGTGGACGGTGAGCCGGTGATTGAGATCTCGGAGGATGATGAAGGACAAGATTCGATGGCTTTGTCGAAGTAAGTCTGAAAGTTTTTTTTTCGGTTTTTTTTTGGTTTTTGAGCAAAGATTAGATGGTGTGTATGATTTTGACAGAGCACAAGTAGTGGGATGGCCGCCGATCGGGATGAATAGGAGGAGTGGTTTACAGGGGAGGAGGACGGAGACGAATGGTGTCGCCGGTGGCGGCGGAATATATGTGAAAGTTAGTATGGATGGCGCTCCGTACTTGAGAAAGATTGATCTGAAGGTTTATAGAAGTTATGAGGAGCTTAGAAAGGCGTTGGAAGATATGTTCAAGTGCTTCACCTCCGGTAAGAAAGGGTGGAATTAACTTATACCTATTTGTAGTGATGGATCAAGAATACATAAAATCATGGTGGTTGATTTCTAATTTTGATTATTCAGGGGATTTTCTTCCGGCGTCCGTCGGAGGTCGCGGATCGAGTTTTGCAATTGCTTATGAGGACAAGGATGGGGATTGGATGCTGGTTGGAGATGTTCCATGGAGGTAAGGAGCACTATGAAAACATTTAGAGTTCTAGTATTTTAGTATCAAAGAAAGCTAAGAAAAAAAGCAAAGATTAGATCAACAAAAATTATGCAATAAAACTTAAATTATCATATGATCTTGTATACAAAAGAAATGATCTCAGCTTAATTTCCTTAAATTTATGTTTATTTCAGGATGTTTATTTCTTCTTGCAAGAGGTTGAGGATAATGAGAGGATCTGAAGCCAAAGGGTTGGGGTCAATTCATGAATGATTTTAAGTTTTTTTTTTTATATATAAATTTTGCTTGGGAAATTCGAGTTGTATAAATAGATGATTATGGATCATTCATCAGTTATATATAATTTAAAATTACAGAAAAGAACGCATCAATTGCTTTTTTTTTATGATTTAATTTTATTTTTTTCAAAGCTAGTTATAATATGTGAGCTTAAAGGGCCTTTTGATGTTAAGGATTTGCCTTGGCTGTACTATGGATTTGATCTTCTCTATGCTATTTGAATTTTTTCTAATGAAATTTTAGATAAATAAATAAATAAATATTGATGAAATCAAAGTAAATTGAATGGAGCTCTAATATTCTTGTTATTTATTAGGACAGTATTATGTATGTAAAAATGAAAATTTAAGTGTGAGATAGATAAATCTATAAAAAAAAATTAGGTGCTATGTCTGTAATTTTCCCTTTAGATTTATGAATGCATCCGACAGCAGACATGTGATGCACATGATACTGCATATTTTTGGTAGCAGAATATAAAGGAGCCTAACTATAGTCATTCATATATTTTTTTAAAATCATTATATATAGTGATAATAATAGCAATAATTCTCTTCTGAGATAGATCGTTAATTATAGATTTAGGAATGCCTCGTTCAAAAATATATATTGAGTATATATAATTCAAAATAAAAGAAATATTCCCAATGACAAAATAGTCCCCAAGGGGTGTGAAGCTCAGCTCGTAGTGGTAGCGGCCGGCTGGAAAATGCATCGGAATGACTAGTAGCAAACAAATCGAGCCGGCTCACAAGTCAATGATCCAAGCTAGGACGAGCATGTAGCTAGATAATCTCGACTCATAAGGCTTTTAGTGAGTCGAGCTCAAGCCAACTCAGCTCATTTACACTCATATTTCTGACTATTTATATAGAGTTGTTTTAGTCTCAGAGTTTATATAAAAGTATCAAAATTGTCTCTAACTATTTCAAATTGAGTTCCAATATTCTTTCATATAAGTACTATTTTAGCCACAATTTAATTCTAAGATTAAAATGACCTGTGTAAATAATCAGGGAACTATTTTAGCACTTTGCTCGAAAAAATAATTGTTTCTTAGCGAAGAAAATGATTAAAATTAAATAAACCAATCAAATTTAAAAAATAAATTATTTTTAATTTACATATCAAAATCAATGCATGTATTCTTCTAAAAAAAATATAACTTTATCAAATTAATATATTATTGGAGGGTACACATTTTATTAAATAAATTAAGGAATAATAACTAATAAGCAGTTCCTAATTATTTCTATTTTTCGTGATATCCTTGTTAAGCTGCATAGTTACATTTTGATCCTATAAAATAAATGTGCTCTTTTACAAGTATTGAAAGGGAGATGTGTTTATTTTGTGGATTTTCATTAAAGAATTGTTTATATTATTAGAGATCTAAGTTATTTTATTTCGTATCACAATGAAATATATAGTGTCTTATCTTATAATTAAATTTATTTATTTTTTTCTATTTTTTTCATTTTTGGAAATTTCTCATACAAACCATTCAAAAGCATACTAGGCTTGAATCAACATGTGAGCCAAATTAAAACCTAACTAAAATTCCATGCAAATGCCATTGTAAGAAGAGAACTGAGAAGTCAATTTATATGTCATAATTGGCTAAACACATTATTAACTACACATGGGTCCCCCATGCTATGCATGAGTTTAACCATGCATGCATGTGTAATTTATTCATAGTACACATTCAAGAGACTTGAATCTACCTGTCTCCTAATAATGAAGCTTCCAAGAAATGCAAACTTGGCATTTTTTTGTGTTAGAGTTTAATCATAAATGCTTATATTAAAGCTTTTTAAACTTACTTATTTTTTATGCATAGGATCAAATTAGGGTTGTCGTATTGAGTTGAATGCTGGTTTGGATACCATTCTTCATCTTGGTGATGTGTTTTATCAGCTGCCTAATGATCTCGAGGTGGTCGAGTGTTTTTGTAGCAAGGACGGGCAGTTGATCACGAATTGTGTCTCGACCTGTAACATTCGCCTTAGGTGGTAGGGTTTTATGGGTTGAAGGTTCTACTCTGGAGGAAGCGGGGTTGGAGTTATACTTTTCGATCGATATGCGGTTATTGGTCAATTATAGCAGCTCGAACAACATTTTCGTTTGTTGTAGATCAAACACATATCAGAAGGGTCCTTCGTTCAACCCTTAACTTAAGGCGACCTAAGCGAATGAAGGCTCCATGTCCCGCAATTCTAACATTTCATTTTGGAAGCACGCGATGAATGGGCATAGGCTCTTGCTCTATCCCTAATGGATCTGCAAAAGTGCTCGTGAGCTTTTCTGGGATTTTTGGGAGTTTTTTTTTTTGGTAAAGAGCCAAAAGGCTCCGTATTTTATTCCAACAAAAGAAAAAGTACAAAAGAAGGAAGCATGAGGAACCTAAACACCCCCTACACAACTCACGCAAGCAAAACAAAAACCTAAGGTTCCTCCACCTCAAAAGAAAATACAAAGTAAACAAAAAAAAAGGAAAAAACAATCAACAAAAATTAGAAATAAAATCAAGAATAGTCATATGAGAAAGAGCTTGAGGCTTCAAAGTAGAAACAACAGCAGAAATCTCACGAGCACCTGCTTTAGTCGCCCAGTTAGCATCCATATTACCTTCTTGTTTAATATGAAGCCAATGTATATCCAAATTTTAAGATCCTAATGTTGGAGTCCTACAAGGAGCAGATTGATTCGACCAACCATAGTCCCGTTTGAGTCAATCACATGTTTGCTAATGATCACTAACATGTTAAAATACCATTTTTTTCTTTATCGCGCTAAGGGAGTTGGCCCTTGGGTGGTTCAATGAATTACTGTCGTGAGAAAATAAGTTGTCATTGATTTCAAGTTGGTGATTGTGACATAATCAACTCCCAAAAATCCACAGTGGAAAACACCATGCTGGAGTGGATCTTGGACTGTTTCTTGATTCCTCGCGATATTTCAAATTAGGGATCGGATCTCATATCAGTTCTATTCGATTTGGGTGGATCTTCTTCTTCGCTCTGGTTTTCCGTTTTCCTCTTTTCTAGTTTTCGTGGATGGCTTCCCCTGTTCGCAATCCCTCTTTAGCGTATGAGGACGTGGTTACAGTTCGTAACCCACCTTCGATAGATGTTCTTTTTCCTTCGTCTTTTAGAGATCAGATGGTCGAAAGTGATGCAGATGGACTTTTGAAGAAAGCTTCGAAGAAATGAGGTAAACCGACACTAATTCTACAAGAAAATGATACTAAGCTTCTTGTAGAATCGATGAAATTTACTTTAATTGGTAAATTTAATTTTGCTCATCATGGTTTTGAGACTATTCGGAAATACTTTATAGAGTGTGGTTTCTCTGGTCTTTAGAAAGTTGGCCTTATCGATGGAATAAACTTAATGATCAAGTGTCAAAAAGAGGAGGATTATATTTCTCTCTTTTCCAAGAAAGTCATTTTAATTGAAAAATGCCATATGAAGATCCTAAAGTGGACACCTAATTTCAATCCGTTGGAAGAACCTCCCATTGTGTCGGTTTGGATAAGATTTCCTGGTCTAAACTTACATTTATTCAATCAATAAATATTATTTTCTTTAGGCTCGATTTATAGCAAACCTTTAATGCTTGATGCAGCTACTCTTCATTGTACAAAACCATTTGTTGCTAGTGTTTTAGTTGAAAGGGATATTACTACATATTTTCAAGATTTGGTTTGGATTAGGAGTGAAGTAGACGGATATTGGCAACCTGTAGAAATGGAGTTTGTGTCTAGCTACTGTTCTCATTGCAAGATGTTTGGTCATTTGTTCACTCATTGCTTTAATGATCATCCTGAATTACGTGGTAATAAAGAATCTAAGAACTCAAGGGTGGAGGATAAGAGTGGTCAGAAATCTTCTCGAAATCACGAAAATATGTTGGCTATTACTGAAAATTTAGAGCTCAGTTTGCCTACTTCAGACATTATTACGGGTACTAATCTTGATAACGAGATTAATACCAATCTTAGTTTAGCTTCAGAAGTTGATAAGATTAACTCTAATGTGGATACAAATATTGAGGTGATTATTGTTGGTGAAGGAAATTTGACTACGAATGTTGGGGATTCCTCGAATGCTAGTCCAATTAATGCGGACACTGTTTTTCTAAATGAACACGTTGGCGTACAGGTAGCTCCTTTAGTGTATGATAGTCTTGTTCTAACTATATTAGAATTGGAGGAAGACTGGATGGTACAAAGTTTTTTTCTGGAAAACGTAAGCTCAAGAGAATTCGAGAACGTAGTTACATTAATCCAGATGCTCTTATCAGTTTCTCAAATAATAAAGAAGATTATAATGGTGGAGTCTTGTCCATGAGGCTCACCAGAGGTATGTTAATTACTGATGAAGATTAACTCTCTTATCTGGAATATTAGAGGAATAGCTAAGTTTATTACCTCGGATAGACTTAAGCATTTGATCTGAATTTATAAATTAAATTTTCTGGGCATTTTAGAGCATATGGTTATCTCGTGTAACAAAGATAAATATGTGAGAAAGATCGGTTTCTTGAATTATTGTGCTAATTTTAACAATAAGATATGGTTCATGTGGAAGGACTTTGTAAAGGTTGATATTCTTATTAATGATCATCAGATGCTGCATCTTAAGGTTCATATTCATAATGATTATTTTCTTCTCTCTATTATTTATGTCGGATGCTCCAAACAGGCAAGATCAGAGCTATGGTCTTTAATTAAATCAATCAATGTTAAGAATGATTCTTGGCTAATGGGAGGTGACTTCAATATTATTACTTCCGCTATGAAAAAAAAGGTGTGTCGCCCAATCTAGGGCGCATAGTTGAATTTAATGACACTCTCATGTAGGTTGGCCTTTTTTATTTGGGTTTTTAAGGAAATCCATTTACTTGGTATCGAGGTCAAATTTTTGAAAGATTGGATCGTTTTGTGGCGAATACTAACTGGATAAATAAGTTTCTATATCACAAAGTGATACTTCTGACTATTTCGGCTTTGGATCATGCTCCTCTTCTTCTTCAAATCACTGATGGTTTAAATGTTTCGAAATATACCTTCCGTTTTTATAATATGTGGATGCTCCATGATAATTACTCAAGCTTTATGCAGGAAAATTGGAAAGTTGACGGAACTGGTAAAGCAGGAATTCAATTATGGAAGCTTCAAAAGCACTTAGCTAAGCAACTGAAAAACTAGAACTGGCAGGTGTTTGGGAATCTTCAATTAAAGATTAATACTCTTGAAGAAAAAGTGAGAGGTTTGGATAATGAGTATGCTAATAATAAACTGGATTTGGAAATCTTATTGAGGGAGCAACAAAATTTGAATCATACTACTTCTATGCAAGAATGTTTTTATGCTCAGAAGGCTATTAAAACAAATTTCTTGGAGGGGGATCGTAATACGGCTTACTACCATGCTTGCATTCGTAATTGTAGGAAGCGGTATTTTATCTCGAGGATTTACATGAGTGGAGATAGATTTATTGTTGATAACAATGAGATCATTTCCGATGGTATTCGGTATTTTTCTAAACTGTTTTCTAGTGATGGAAGCAGGTTAATTGAGATTGATTCCTCTCTTTATTCTTCTTCCATACATATTAATCACAATTTGCTGACTTGTGTTTCCAGCTTGGAAGAAATAAAAAATATCCTCTTTGATATGGAAGAGGGCAAGGCTACAGGTTCTGATGGGTTTAATGTGGAATTTTACAAGAATAGTTGGGATATTGTCCAGAACCAATTTATTGATACTATTCAAGACTTCTTTCGGGGTATTGATTTACTTAGGTATTTTAAGTCCACCAATATAGTCTTGATTCCTAAGGTTAATAACCCTTCTTCGTGGGATGTTTTTCGGCCTATTAGCCTTAACACTGTTATTACTAAGGTTATTTCTAAATTTCTGGTCAATAGGCTGCAGCCTATCCTTATGGATATCATATGTCCAAATCAAACTGCTTTCATTAGTGATAGAAATATTTGCGATAATGCTCTTATTGTTCAAGAACTTCTTATGGACATGGATAAGAAGTGTAGAGAGGGTAATGTGATTTTCTAAATGGATTTCCGTAAGGCTTTCGATTCGATTTGGTGGGAATTTATTCTTGATTTTCTTAAGGCTGTTGGTTTCAATCAAGAATTTTGTTCTCTTATCCATAGAATTCTTAATAATAATTACTATTCTCTTCTTATTAATGGTAGCAAATGTGGATTCTTTCAAGCTTCTAAAGGAATCAAGCAAGGTGATCCTCTCGCTCCATATCTTTTTATCCTTGCGTTTAACTACCTTTCGAGAAGCCTGAACGAGCTCTATAAGCATTATTCGAGTATGAACTATATTCACAAGGGTATGATTAACATTTCTCATCTTTTCTTTCATTTGATTATCTTTACAAATGGTAATAAAAGATCCATTAGGAGATTATGGCAACATATTCAGATTTTCCAGGATACTTCGGGTTTGGAATTTAACACTTCCAAATGCTCGTTCTATTGCTCTAAATATATTCCGGCTTGTAAGAAGAATTGTATTATGGATATTACTAATTGCCAAAAAGATTCTTTTCCTTTATCTTACCTCGGTTTTAATTTGCATAAAGGTTTGAAAATGAATGCTCTTTGCTCGCATCTTGTTGGCAAAATTCAAAAAAGAATTCTTTGTTGGGAGAATAAATTCCTTTCTTTTGGTGGGAGGATTACTCTTTTAAAGAGTATTCTTACTTCCTTACCTATCTATGCCTTACAAGTGATGCATACTCCTATTGGTATTGTTAAAAGGTTGGAAAAACTTTTTAACAAGTTTCTTTGGGATATTAAAGGAAAGGCCAATATTCATTGACAATGTTGGGATAAACTTTGCAGGCCTTTGGATAAAGGAGGTCTTGGTTTTCATAGCTTTTCTGATTCTATTGAAATTAATTACATGAAACTTTGGTTTAAAATTCATTCTAACAATTCCTTATGGGCTTCCTTATTGCGTGATAAGTATTGTAAAGGTCAACATCCTTTAAATACTTCTAGTTGTAGAAATAATTCTTTCATTTGGCGAGCTATGTTGAAAGTGGCTCAGCAAACTGAGGACTTAATTTTTTGGGAGGTTGGCAAAGGCAATTTTTCTTTTTGGTATGATGATTGGTTAGGTAAGGGCCCTTTAGTTGATTTCTATGGGGGTCCTCATCCTATTAATCTTAATATTTTTTATCTATGGAATGCTAATGGTTGGAATCATGTGGAATTGGTATAGATGGTTAATACTACTGATGCAAATTTTATTTCTTCCATTCTTATTAATCGAGATCAGTTTTATGTGCCTATAATTAAAAATAACTTGGGTGATTCTATTTTGAAGACCTTTGTTAATTATATTCAGAATTATCATGGTATGGATTTGAATAGGATTTGGAATGGTTGGGTGAGGCCATCAATTTCTTTTTTTTTTAGAGTGCTTAATAATTCCATACCAATTGATGATATCTTAAAACTGAAAGGACTTCGTCTTCCCTCACGTTATGTTCTCTGTAAATCTGATGAAGAAAGTGTTATGCATATTTTTCGTAATTGTCGTTTTGCTTCTGCAATTTGGGTGGAAATAACGTCTTTTCTTTATATTACGAAGGATTGGAGTAGTTACGATAGCATTTTTGACATTTATAAAGATTGGAAAAGCTTGGGACATTCCTTATTTCTCAACGTGCCTTCCATTATAATGTGGTTTATTTGGATGGCACGTAATAATGGCAAGCATAGTATGGAGCTTCCGAATATTAATCATACGGTTGGTATGATTTTAAATTACATCAAGAAGAGTATTTCTTTCTCCAATCTTTTTGGTTCTGGTAAACTGTTGGTTGTTTTTCGTTCTTTGCAGCTTTCTAATGATAAGCCTTTTAAGAGATCTAGTAGAATCAAGTGGTGTTGTCCTAAGGCACCATACATTAAAATCAATACGGATGGTAGTTGGAAGTTTAATTCTGCTGGAGTGGGTGGTGTTTGTAGAAATTCATTAGGTTTTATAATTTGTTGTTTATGGCAGCCTCTTGTTCGAATTCTCCTTTGGTGCAGAAGATGATGCGATCGTCTTTGCTCTACTAGTTGCTAAAAGGTTAGGTTGGCATCACATTATTATTGAAACATATTCTTTATTTCTTTAGCAATCTTGCAAGTCTCAAATTAAAAATCATTGGAGTATTAGTCACTAGATGAAGAACATTATGCATCTTTCTAAAAATTAGGATCTTAAATGGCTCTATGAGCTCAACTGCAAAGATTTATCGAGAGAATACATTCTCAAGCTAACAAAGTGCCTTAATACTCTTGAACTAATGTTGTTTAATTGATGTTGACTCAACACTATCGAAGTGTTGGGAGTCCCCTTCTCTTTTCAAAGCGAGGTGACTTTTCTTCCGTTGAGCGGTGATCTTTCACCTTGAAAATGTTGTTCCCCGTGCCTCGAATGACATCCAAAATTTGATCATTCAACTCCTGGATATGTTAAGCTACGAACTCTCCGGTACACTATGTTTTCAGTGTCTCTACTGTAGGTTTTTTCTCCTAGGGCTACTCCTCTTTTTTACTGTGGCATGATCCACACTTATTGCACCATTTAGAATGTTAAATCTTGATTTATTCCCGAATTACACCCTAGGAATAATGCCTAAGAAGAGGGAGACAGAGAGAGGAGTGGACAATAATGATCAGTAATCCATGCTCCTTTATTTATAAAATGGTCTTCCCATTTATAGAGGAGAGAGTACAATTATGATATTACATTTTTTCCCCTGCTTTAAAAGGGTCCTTACTAAGGTATTTCTAGTATTTTACATGTATGAGCTTATCGTCTGACTACTCTTTGGCTCGGTCGGCTAAGCTTAAATTGCTTCAAATCGGTAGATTTAGCTCTATCGGTTGAGCTTGATTAGTGTGGTTTGATCGGTTGATCTAATTTGGTTTTCAATCCTTGATAATTGGTGAGAGACCTCCAAGCGCCTCCAGGATAGTTGGAGATACCGAAGAACCAGGCCTTTCCTTATATTGACCCATCGTGAGGGTAGGCTATCTCGTCCGATCGACTTTCTCATAGCAGTTAACTCGGATAATTTTAGTCTTGTTTCTAACCGAATGGTTTAGGATTAGATCATCTAGTCATCTTTTTGTCTGCTTATGGCTCTAACCTTACTGGTTTGGTTTGTGTAGTTTTGCTCAGTATGTCAAGTAGGCCTCATGATCTCTTAGTACTGGGTCGACATTCATCATACTCTTTCATTCTAGATCGTTCGATCTCTTCAAAATCAGCGCCAAGATACATACAATTAGCCTTAAATTTGATGACAAGAAAATTTCTAACTTTTTACATACATTTAAATTATATATTTATATCTACATTATTTTAAATAAAATATGTGAGATATATATATATATATATATATATATATATATATATATATATATATATATATATATATATATTATCTTCTTAAAATAAAATAAAAGGAAAATTATAATGGAGCCAATACACATTCAAATATATTATTGTCCCCCAAAAATTATTAGGGCAATAAAGTTGTTCCAAATCCCATATTGCAAGTGAAAAATTATTAGGGCAATAAAGTTGTTCCAAATCCCATATTGCAAGTGGCCCCACTTTTTTGGCTTTCCAACCATGGCATTTTGAGAGTCATCCTCTTCTTCAATTAGAATGGAGACTCGCTTCTAATCTCTCTCTCTCTCTCTCTCTCTCTCTCTCTCTCTCTCTCTCTCTCTCTCACCCCTACTTTTAATAACATATTTTTAAAAGGATGGTTTTAGATAAGATATATAAAAGAATTGTCACAGCCATGGCAGCTAAATCAAAAGAATAAGATTTACATTATACACCCCTTAATTCTCATGTATATGCAAATCTCACACCTAAATGTTAATTTTTACACATATGCCCATTATGATGAAAAAAATTTATTTCATTTAAAATTAAAATAATGATATTTTTTTTTAAAATAAAAAAAATTTGGGTGATATAAATATATAAAATCAAAATTAGGTTTAAGATATCTAAAAACATAGGAATATGTGGCATGTATGTAAATGCTCAGGAAAAAAAAGAAAAAAATATTCAGTTCGGATGTGCAATATATGACATATATGTAAATGCCCATTAAAAAAGGAAAAAATATTTCATCCAGACAGCCAATCACCGGCGATCACATCTCCTGCCTTTGATGTGCATGTAAACATGACCGCTGGTAGTTGAGCATTCAAAGGTGCAATGTACAGGCAGAATATTTTCTCGTAAAAAAAGTTCCGAACATTTTCAAGCTATTTTTTTAGATTGTTCTCTAACAGTTCTAATATAATTTAATTTAAATTTATTTTTAAAAAATAAAAGTAACTATAATCATATGTAATAAAAGATGAGATAACTTGATTAAAAAAATTATTTTGGCAACAAAGGATGCCAAAAATGGAATATATCATGAAATATAAAATAATTATATTATTATAATTTGATTTTAAGTGATTTACAATTATTTCAACAACATATTTTAAAATTAAAATTTTATTAAAACTTTATTTTAAAATAATTATCTTTTTGATTTTCCATAGCCTGAGCTTGTTGGACCAAAATATCCATAAACTGTTTCTACAGTTCAATAAAAAAACTGAAAAGACAACCAAAAGCTTTTAGTGGCTTTGTGGTAGCATAATATCACGGACAAAAAGTCTTACGTCGACTATGTGTATGATCGAAAAATAATATTTAAATATTGGGTTGCCCATCACCCCTAATAGCTCTTTTGAGAGGTGGCAATAAGATGCAGAACCGTCTATTCTCGATAAAGATTGCTAATTTATTTTTTCAAAAATATAATAAAAAATAAAAAAAAGATCAGTATGGGGTCATTTACATACACACCATCCAATTCTTATGTATTTACACATCAATCACCTAAACTACACCTATATTTGTGCAATTTAAATGAATACCGCCCGATTTGCATGTATTTATATATCTAACACCTAAACTTTAATTTCTAACATTAACACCATTGAATACTTTTCATAACACATCAAAAATCTTATTTTTTTCAGGCCTTTACATACATAGCACACAGTTCTTATAAATTTGAGCATCTCAAATCAAAACATACATTTTTACAAATAGAGCACTCAATTTTCAATTCTCTCGTATCACATCAAAATAGTACTAATCATTATTTTTTAACAGTTAAATTCACTTCATGCATAATTAACATAAAAATTTAGGTGAGATATATGAAAATTCATAAGAATTCAGTGCTATATATATATTCTTAACAAGGTGAAATCGATATTTGGTCCAGTGGACCTCTGATACCACTTCCTTCATATGGGTTTAAAACCCGGTGTGCTTGTTTCTGATTTGAAGAGTCCGCGCCATGGGATTCGAATTTCCGACCCAGGCTGCACCAAATCCATCATTTCACATCAAAAAGATGAACTATCTTTAAAAAAAGTTAAATGAATCATTCTTATGCATAAGTAAGTGGCATGTATGTTCAAATTTAAATTTAGGTGTTAAATATATAAATACATAGGAGCTGAGGGGTATGCATGTAAATCTTTCAATATTTTTTAAAATAATGCACAATCAATATTACTCAAATAACATTTCCCATCACAACAACATATTCCTTTGCCTACAGATTTTAAACTGCAATATAAAGTACCTTTCAAAAAAAGGAATGGAGAATTTAAACACAATCATGACAACTTTCGAAAAAATGTAAATAAATGTTGGATCAGCGTCAGAATTTCATGATGATATTTTGATTTTGTCGACAAAGGAACCTCAACTATCCATAACTACACAGACTATTATAAATATTTACAAATTTACCCAAAGATGATGATTACACATCCAAAATACCATCATGTAACTCAGAATTCTTTATGTAAAGTTTAAGTGTAAGAGATGTGAAGTTTTAAGTGTAAGATATGTAAATACATAGGAATTGGGTGGTATGTATGTAAATGCTCACAACCTTTTTTATGCTTATAGAAGTGAACGATTAAGTGCAGAACTTTTCCCATAGACTTTAATTGACAAGGCAAAAAAATAAAGAAAAAGAAGAAAAAAAAGGCTAATAGGGAGCACTACGAAGGAAAGGAAGTCAAGACAACAGTGAAATAGCAGAAAATAAATAATGTAACCAAATCTTTATTGTTGGCCCCAAGTCCAGACGAGAAAAGTTTAGAGTGGAGATGAAATAAGGTTAGTTCGAGTAATAAAATAAACATGTGTATGCACCGATCGACCGACAAATCGGTTTGGGCGTACTGAAACACCCATCGGTCTGAGAATGCGTTCTCTCAGTAAATCTCTGTGGCTGAACCCCTAGAGAAATTCAAGATCTTAACGCTGGAGTCCTACAAGGGGCGGATTGATTTGACCGGCCACATAGCCTCTTTGAGTTAACTGTGTGTTTATTGAGGATCACCGACATGATGAAACGTCGTCTTTTCCTTGAGTAATAAAATAAATAAGTCCACACATAATTTTGGTGAGATGTAAACAATTGTTTGTGGGACATTAGTTATAAGTGATGCGTTACAAGTCAACTCAATTATGTAAGCGACAAATCACGACTTGAATTGATTATGACAAAAGTGAATTGAAGTTAAGTACGTTTGAAGCCAGGATTGGATGCACGAAGTTTAAGGATTTTGAATGGGAAGACTAATAGTTCTATATAGAAAGATTTACATACATACCACTCAATTCTTATGTTTTTACATATTCTAGCACATAAACTTCAATTTTTACATATATGTCACTTTACCTATGCAGGAAAATCTGTATTGCACTTTTTTAAAAGTTAAAATAGTTGTATTTTTTATGTTATATGAAATATTCGGAGGTATAAATGCAAAAAAAGTAAAGTTTAGGTGTTAGATATGTGAATACATAAAATTGATAGGTATATGCCCCATATATATAATGACTAAGAGAACAATAAGAATTATTTTTTTGCAAGAATCTAAATGAAAAGAAAGAATTATTGAGGAAGGTTATAAATTGATATGTTCAAAAGATTAATGATAGAAGCAAAGTTAGAGATAGGATGATTGTTATTAAGTTAATTATTGAAGAGGACATCAAATATTAGTTCTTATATTCTTAGTTTTAAGTGGAATTTACATAAATACCACCCAATTCCTATGTATTTACATATCTAGCACTTGAACTTTTACTTTTTTATGTTAAGACCCCCCAAATCTTTCATACCACATTACAAATACTACATTTTAACTTTTAAAAAAGTGAAATACACCTTTTAATGCATATGCAAGGTGGTGTGTAAGTAAAAATTGAAGTATAGGAGTTAAATATGTAAATACATGGGAATTGAGGGGTATATGCAAATCTTCCAAAATAAAAGGAGTGAAGCAAGCAAACTTGATTTTACGATGGCATGCTATGTTGCAATGACGATTTTATACTTCAAGGACCTAGAAATTGTCAAGAAAGATTATCGAGACATGTTTGAATTTAGTTTTAGTCCCACATCAAATATATTGAAATAATGTTGGTGTAAGGATACATAATGGTTGACCCTCATTCATATGCTTTAAGTAGGGTTACAAATTTAGCTCAAAAGATCTAGATTGTTGGGAAATCAAATCAAATTTTGACTCGAATGAAGCTCAACTAAATCGTCGATAAGCTATGCCCATATCAGATCATACTTGTATCGATCCAAGCTTTAATAGGATTGAAAAATATATGTTTGCATGTATGCATGCATATGAAAATAAATTTATATATGTAATTAGATTTGAATATATATACATATGGTGAAAATTAAGTGGTCAACAGAACCAGGAAGCTTCAATAGTTTGTGTAGATGTGATATGCCTGCTCCTACGGACAGGAGGGCCGACCTGCCAGATGAACCACCAGTCCAAGGAAGATTGGTCCGTACCAGCCAAACCAGCCAGCCTGGCGAAGCCTGCAGGCCCAACCGAGAGAGCTGGAAGCCCTAGGAACTGCTCAGCAGGATTCCAGCGTTCGGGTGGAGCCCACACAAACATTAATCACGTAGAAAAGGAGGGGAATTAACTGGGGATTAGAGGAGAAAGTCTGAATGGATTTTGGAGAGTATTAATTTGAATGGATTTTGGTTAGGGTTTGTTTTATATTAGTTTTGGTTGCAGTTTTTCTTTTCTCTCAATATTTCTAGGGGCATCTAGGGTTTGTGGAGAGAATAGATCTCAATTTGTAGATCTTCCCTTGTATCTTGTTTGTTTTCTTTGATATTAATCAAATTAGCCCAACCTTGGGTTTCTCTGCATATCCATTGCAATTTGCTCACTGATTTTGACTTTGGTTCGTGGCAAGATAAAACTTCAGCTTAGATATAATGCAAAACATATTTTTGGATTGCAACCATAGATAAATTTCCTAATTTAGCCAGCACATATACCACAAGAATAATCAGGTGATCTAAAATTCATGAACAATGTTCTTGATGCAAGAATGTTGTCAATAGACAAAAAAAAAAACCCCAAAACATAATATTAACAACCAAGTTTCTGAATCAATAATATTTACTCGGCTTATGTATTGTTACATTGTCTAAGGAAAAAAAAAAACTCTTCAAAAGCATAACACGGTGCAGTTGACATAAGATCAAGCTATCCTGCTTCACTTAAAAAACCAAAATTTATGGGCAGAAAGAAAAATATACCATTTGCAGTCAAATAACCCTTAGTTATAACTTTTTTTTAAAAAAGGATAATTACATATAGAACACCCAAAACATTGATATTTGCATATTAACTAGCCAGGATATTTTTTTGAACTACTAAATTGATGTATTTATGCATGCCATGATCAAACAATTGAGTGATAAAAATGAAAAATATGGGTCGACGTTTTACCATGAATTTTGATATTTTTGTGAGAATTTGAAAAATGGATGAAAGAGGGTGGTTGATTTGTAAATAACAAGTTTCAGGTGGTCTGTCCATTAAAAAAAGAAAAAAAAAAGTAACAGGAGATATATGAAGCAAATGCCTTTGCACCTATTTGACACAGATTCAGGATTCAGACAGACAAAACAAGAAAACCAATAAAAAAATAAAAAAAAAAGAAAAATAAATCATGAGAAGCAATCAAGATGAGGGGCCAAAATGAAAACATTGAATTGCAGTTCAAGCTTAGAAGCGCCTGTAACTAAAGCAGAATTAAAGAGACAAAAAATCATTATTCCCATTAAGCAAAGAAACAGTAGAATTTGATCCATAAGGTTGAAAAGAACTCATCTTTTCATCTAATATAGCTAACTGACCCTTCACCCAAGGTGGGTTGTTCTTGCCTTCAATCCACAATGCCTCACCTGTGTGCTTGTGCTTAAAATCTGGGTACCTGGAATTTTTCTGTACAAAAGAGAAACCATTCAATAATCTCATTATAAAAATGGGGCATTTACATTAATACCACTCAATTCCAGCGCATTTACATATCTAACACTTAAACTTTATTTTTTTACATTTATACCATCAAAAAATTTCATATTACATCAAAAATACCACCTTTTTAACTTCTAAAATGTGGATACACCTTTTCATGCATAGGTAAGATGGATGTATGATAAAAATTTGAGGTTTGGGGTTTGGTTTTTTAATTCCAAGGAATTTTTGAGTTTTTTTTTTAATTTTTCCAAAAAATGAATTAAGATTTACATACGTACCACTCAATTCTTATGTAATTACATATCTAGCACCTTACCTATGTATCAAAAGGTGTGTTTTACTTTTTAAAGTCAAACTAGTGGTATTATTTATGCGCTGTGAAAGATTTGGGTGATATTAATGTAAAAGCCAAGTTTAGGTGACAGATATATCTGAAGTGTAAAATACACCATTTCATGCATAGGTAAGGTGATATGTACGGTAAAAATTGAAGTTTAGGTGTTAGATGAATGTAAATACATAGGAATTGAGGGTATGTATGTAAATCTTTCCTATACAAATTCACCTGCAGTAGTTGCTAAGTTGAATTCAAAGAGAAGAAAAAAGAACCTTATTCTTTCTATTGTCCCACCAGTCTACAGGATTAGCAAAGAAAGCTTGCCAGAGCTCCTCTGCTGAAGATGAAGCAAAATTGTTTCCAGAATAATTTTCATTCCTTAGACCTGCATTACAAGACAAATAAAATGAAGCAAAAAATAGTTCCAAAGTATGAAGTACAAAAATGAAAAAAAAAAAAAAACAAGTACCAGAATTCATGGATTGTGTGCCCTGTTCATACGATGGAGCTGGTTGGAAGCTTCTCTCAATAAAATTTAGCTGCTGAACAACAATCTGCAATAACATAAGAAACTTAGCGAAGAATGGAAAATCAAGAGAAATTTACATACATACCACACAATCTTATGTATCTACATATCTAACACTCAAAGTTTGATTTATACACTAATAACAGCTTGATGTCATAAACCTATGCATGAAAAGGTGTATTTCATTATTAAAAAATGGTGATCGTGGTAGTTTTGATGTGATGTTAAATATTTAAGTGGTGTGTATGCAAATATGAATGTTTAGGTGTTATAAATGCAAACACACAAGAATTGTGTGGTATGTATGTAAATGTCCCAAAAATCAAATCACAAACAAGGAAAATAAAAGATTCAATAACTGGTCACCACAAGTATAACAGTTTGGAAAAACCAAATAT
>NEWO01000022.1:892830-984209 GCA_003013225.1 Phalaenopsis aphrodite | reverse complement strand
ACTTCTAAAAAGACTTGGGCAAAATGATCTTAATATATGAGAATTAAATGTACGTGCTGACGCAATAGAGAAAAAGAATTCATGTAACATACCCCACTTAGTAGTTATATTACTGCTACTAATTTGAATGTAATTATTAAAATGCATTATGACTGTTTTTTTTTAATAAATACACCTTTTGGCACATTGGTTTAATGAGGTCATAACGCTTAAATATTATAAATATAAGTATCAAATTATAGGTTTGAGACTAGTAAATACATAAGAATTGGGTGGTATATACTCATAATGGAACCTTAAATTTTATAACTTCAATTTTTTAAATATTTATTTATTTATGAATGAAGTTTCACCCTTTTAATGACTGGAGCCAAATAAGAGCTGGAAGAGCTCCTTGAAATTAAAATAAGCCAAACCAAAACATGACATTCATCAATAACCTTTGAACAGAAACCAAATTTTGAAAAATAGATAAATTTATGTAAACCTCCTCTATTGTCCAAAACTATTTCCAAGTTCAATTTTTTCCTCACAATCAGATTAGCTAGAAATAAAAAAGTAGGAAAATTTACATAAATACCATACAATTCTTATGCATTTACATATCTAACAATCGCACTTTCATATTTATGTTTATAATACATTCATGTTTATATCACTTTTAGGGGTGTAAACAGGTCGAACACGAGCATCATTTATATTTCGAGCTCAAAATGTGTGTTTATGTTCGGCTCGTTTGTTAAGTGAGCCGAACACGAGCTGTTCACAAACAAAGAGTTGTTTTGACAAGCATATTCAAGTAATCATTAGATATTAAGGATTGAGACAAACTTTAAAATTTATTGTTTATATTAAAACATCATCTAAATCTAATTAAATAATTTTAATTATATTTCTTTAATTAGTACTTTTAATTTATTATAAACCTTTGTAACCTTACAGTCAATTAAATTTTATATAAATACTATTCATCAATATAAATATAATTGATGAGTTTCAAGCCAAAAACGAGCCGAACACGAACAAATAAATTTTTGTTCGTGTTCGGCTCGTTAACTTAGCGAACAAGTCGAACACGAGCTTCATAATGGGCCGAACAAGAATTATTTGCGAATAAAAAGCCGTTTTGACAACCCAATCACTTTATCATAAACTTATGCATGAATAAATTTATTTCAGTCAAAAGGCAAAGAATAGCAATATTTCTTTGGTGATGTCAAAGTTTTGTGTAGTACTCAAATAAATGTGAAAGTTTAGCTTTAAAGTGCAAGTATGCATGTAAATACTCCTAAAAAGTAACAAAGTAGTAATCACCTAATCCATGTGCATTATATATATATATATATATATATATATATATATCGTACTTCCCATTTTCACATTCACACATCTGAAATTTTTAATTCATATTTTCGAAAAATTCAAGAAAATAAATCATAAATACGAAAATACATCCTAGTGATCCCTCGAAGTTGAGAGCAATTGGTCCTTCTACTCGTGATGTAATTGGAGCTAATTTGAAATGTACATTCACATTCAACTTCAAAGAAAGATACTAATTGGTCTCCAAACTGATCTCTTTATCAGCGTCGAGTTCGAGAAAAAAATATTACATCAGTACCATGCACGTAGAGTAATGTGCGTAACCAAAAAAATCACGCCACAACACCCCACGCGATAGAAAAAAAAAAGACGCGATAACACGGGGAATATTCCCCCGTGTTATTCATGTGTTATTGCGTGTTATTCATATGTTATTGTGTCCTGAAAATATTACTGGTGTTATAATAATACAATAACACATCAATAATACATGAATAACACCCAATAACACATAAATAATATGGGGGGAAAATATTTTTCAATATTACCATGCTGTTTTTTCTGTTGGAAATATTCCTGTGTTATTCTAGTGTTATTGTATGTTATTCATGTGTTATTGTGTTCTGAGAATATTCTTGGTGTTATAATAACACAATAACACATCAGTAACACATGAATAACACATGAATAACACGGGGGAATATTCCCCGTGTTACCGCGCCGTTTTTTTTTTCCTTGTCGCGTGGGGTGTCGTGACGTGATTTCATTAACTACACACGTTACTCTACGTGCGTAGTACTAATGTAATATTTTGAGGATTCTTTTGTACGTTCCCCACTACTCGCAGGTAGCATGCGCGACATTGGAACAAATGTTCCCAATGCTGGAAGGGAATGCTACTAGACTAGAAAACACAACAAACATGAAATTACACTACAAAATAGAACATAGAATGAAAAAGAGAAAACTCCAAACATTTTTTTCTTATTGAGAATTAATATTTTTACAAATTCAACAGTAAATTAAATATTGAGCTAGTTGTAAAACATTAAATTTAAGTCCAAAGAGGACCATGGATATAAAAAAATAATTACTGCTACAATTTAAGCAAAAAAACAAAGAAGAAAACAACTCCAGCATCCATGGCGGCCAAGACAATCAGAAATCTCACCATGTTCTCTGGCCTGATAATCATACCTGGAGCTTGTTTATGAGCCAAGAATCAGAGAGAGAGACTTCCGAATTTCATGATTCGGTTTTTTTCGACCCTTTGAGTGCTCTTCTTCTGCAGAACTGCTTCCTTGTGGAGCAGAACCAGAATGATTTACAGAAATTTGTGGCTGATCTGAGGATAAAATGGAATTCAAGCTTGAATCTGTTCTCTAACAAACTGATAATCCTTCTCATCTGAAGGGTTTTCTCTCTCTAAAATTCGATCGGATTCTTCATTACGGCTACCCTCATCTCGATGAGGATTCATCAGATCTTCACTGGCATGAATCATATCCATGGAAGCCGAGTGCATTGTGACGGGTTTGGATATCATGATCACGGAATGAGTTTGAGGTTGATGAACTGGATCGGAATTGCGAGTCTCATAAGTCTCATGTTTGCTGACTGTGTATGAGAAGCCGAATCTTTGATCATGTGTTAACGCTGGGCAGGATCCCTGCAAACCATTTAAAAAGTTTCGAACGACTATGATTGGATGCTATCAAAATGGGTGCATTTTGTAAAAGTAATTATTTGGTTGAATGCAAATTAAATATATTGAAATATTAATTTGTATGCGTTGTGATGCATTGCAAATGCATTGAAATGTCATCATAAAGAGTGTTTGAAATACTTTGTATACCACCAAACATGAAAAAATAAACTCCATTTTTTTTTCTACAAACAGAACACTAGCAAAATATTACGAGTACAAAATTTTACTTTAAAATATATTTAAAACACTTCAGAATTTCAAATACTTGCAAACGAACACCTCCCGATAGATTTCCGAATGCCGGTTAAATATATGTTTTGGTAGATTTCAATTTTTTAAAATTTTATTTTGTATTTCTTTTAGTTCATATTATATACCATAAAAATTTGAAATGCAACGTCATACTAGCGAAGGTGGCAAATCATCTCTACAGAAAATTACAAAAGCATACATTATGATGTGCTTCATCATATAATTTTCAATCAAAGATTCATAATTATTCTGAATAATAACTATAGTTTGCACCTATCAGATGAAAAGATAAAAATAAAAAGCTTAGTTTTTCTTAGATGGACGACATTGCATGATTGGAAATCTAAAAATGGATTTGCAACGATTATTGACGAGCTATTTTGTGATTTTATTGCTTGCAAAACTTAAAAAAATTTACACCACCCAAATCCTTCTTTTCACATGAAAAATACCACTATTCTAACTTCTAAGAAGTAAAAGACATCTTTTCATGCATAGGTAAGGTGGCATGTATATGTAAAAATTGAAGTTTAGGCATTAAATAAGTAAATACATAAGAATTAAATGACATGTAAGTAAATATTCCAAAGCATTATTTTTCAGTGTTACAACTAGGGGAAATGGCTGACCTTAATAAAGCTTGAGGAAGTAAAGGAGTTCACAGGTTCTGATGAGGAAAATGAAGGAATCCAATCATCAGAAATTCTTGTATCATTTGCCTCCTGGTAGCTAGAAGAGATTCCAGTATAAGAATCTCTCTGTCCGCCATGTCGGCAAAAAGCTCCGAGATACGAACAATGTTCGTTTGCTAAAGCTATTTCAGCAGTAGCAGGCAATAAGTGGCCTTCTGTGCTAAATATATACCTACAACAAAGATTTTCTATTTATTGTTAATTCTTACTCAATTCTTATGCATTTACATCTCACATCTAAACTTTCATATTTATGTGCATGACATTCAAATCTTCAATATTACATAAAAAATTGCATTATTATCATTTTTTTTAAGTGAAATACACATTTTCACGCATAGGTTTAAAGCACCAAGTGCTATGTATGTAAATATGAAAGTTTAAGTGTGAGATATGTAAATATATAAGAATTCTGTGTTCTTATGCATTTACATCTCACATCTAAACTTTCATATTTATGTGCATGACATTCAAATCTTCAATATTACATAAAAAATTGCATTATTATCATTTTTTTTAAGTGAAATACACATTTTCACGCATAGGTTTAAAGCACCAAGTGCTATGTATGTAAATATGAAAGTTTAAGTGTGAGATATGTAAATATATAAGAATTCTGTGATACAAATGTAAATTTCCCTAGTTCCTATCGACATAAAACTAGAGCAGCAGTTCTGAAATGATTACTTATATGGTCCATTTTCAACAATGTTATCTGGTCCAGCGGCCAAATCGAAAAGAAGCCAGAGATACTTGACCTGAGAAAGGTGATATTAGAGATTAGATGCACAACACAAGTAAAAAGTTTGTAATGAAAGGACTTAATTAGAAAGCGGTCATACAAACTGGATGGGGAAGGGGGCAGCACTCGCCTCTCTTAAATTAAAAAAAAAAAAGGGGTTATAGAAATGGTCCATTTGGTTCAAATGCTCCCAAGTGGCATTCAAGGTTTTGAATTATATTCCAGGGTTCAAGGGCCTCGAGAGTAGCCTAAGGGTACCCTAGGCCTTAAAAGACTATTAATTTTTAATGATCTAGACTTCTACTCATGATCAACTGAACTTATAATTTAAGGACCAATTTGAGTTTATATTGAACCAAGAAGGGGATAAGTTTGGTTCTAAGTTTTGAATCAGTCATCAATTAATCCTTCAAGGAAGTCATATAAGGAATTCATAAAACTAGATTCTAGGAAATACAGAGGCTGGAGAATATGTCGTCCTCATAAAAAAAGAGGTCAACAATGCATTTAGTATGAATGTATTTCTCTTAAATTATCCTCTAGCCCATATAAATAATAGAACTTCTAGCCCCTTCAAATATGGGGTAAAACTCTTTGCCCTCTCTCGCTTGAATTCCAGGTTCCACCATTGTTAGAAGAAGAATATCTCTTCTACTCAGCCATTTCAAAAAAGGTTGTTGATGATGATGATGATGATTATAGACATTTAAGCTTAAATAGAACTAACCGTTTCTGCAAGAAAAAAGCTCTCCATATGGTCATCCAGTTTATGGGATTCTACATCTGCTATATGGCAATATCCACAGGGGCATCTGGCTCCATATTGAAGGCTTGTAACCATATCTCTCCCTGCATCAAGGTATCTACAAGGAGAAACAATGCAAGTTAAAGAAGGTACTTTAAATTTAAGAAAAAATGTTCCTTCAAGGCAGCGAAATAATAAGGAAGATTTACATGCATACCACTCAATTCATAAGTATTTATATATCTAACACATAAACTTTACTTTTTACATGTATGCCACCTTACCTATGAATGAAAACGTGTATTTCATTTTCAAAAGTTAAAGTAAAGGTATTTTTATGTGATATGAAAGATTTATGTGGTATAACGTAAAAAGTAAAGCTTAAGAGTTAAATATGTTCCTTCAAGGCAGCGAAATAATAAGATTTACATGCATACCACTCAATTCATAAGTATTTATATATCTAACACATAAACTTCACTTTTTACATGTATGCCACCTTACCTATGAATGAAAAGGTGTATTTCATTTTTCAAAAGTTAGAGTAAAGGTATTTTTATGTGATATGAAAGATTTATGTGGTATAATGTAAAAAGTAAAGCTTAAGTGTTATATATGTAAATACATGGGAATTAAGTGGTGTGTATGTAATGCCCCAAAAGATTATCAATATTGTGATCTATCTACAAGGTAGCTACATGTCTCTATCAATGTTATTTTTGGTGAAGCATCCCCTTATTTATCTCACATTTCATTCCTACCAACGCACCTCTATAAGACCCTCTACCACTTATAGCCGTGATGTCGGCTGCTTTTCCCTTTCAAATTTATACTCACAAGCCTCAATAACTTGTTGAAGCACCACCCTCCATCTCACCTACTGTGATTAAGCATAGGTCTAAAACTAATAGCTTGTTTAGGATCAATTTTATTTTTATTTTTCCTTTATTTTTAAAAACTAATTTGCATAGTATATATATATATATATATATATATATATATATATATATATATATATATATATATATATATATATATATATATATATATATATATATATATATATATATATATATATATATATATATATACATATACATATATATATAAATATAGATATATATCTAAATATAAATTAACATGTTTCTTTAAAACATTTCAAACAACTTTAAACTATTTTTAGTGTTTTTAAGAAAAGCATATTTTAATCAAATAGTCAAACATGTTTTGTTTATAATCAAACATAAGTAAAACAAAATAAAAACAAAAAATAGAAAGCAAAAGTGAACTCAAACAGCCCCAAAAACTAAAATCTTGAAATATTAACTTCGGAGGTCTTTGAAACTACATCTTATGCACAATAAAAGGGTAAATGCCAATATACTGGTTATCCATTACACTTCTTTAGGTCCTCCAAACATCTAAAATACCATTTGTGTTTGTTTCTCTACTCCAAGGTGCATCAAGAGGCTCTACTCAGCCTAAATGGAAAAGCGTAATGGAAACTAAAATGGGTGTGATCTTATTAATCTTCATACAAAAGATTTATTTAATAGCTCGCCCCAAGGCTAAACTAACTTTGCCATTAGGGCTTCGCCATTAAATTTCATTTTGATAGCTCAATTACTAGAAGGCTCAATTAAGGGTAATAAAAATATACGCGGAGATACCAAAGGAAAAAAATCAAATCACAAAAAAAAACACAAATATTATTACTGAAATTGAAATTGGTTACAACGATTTTTCAAAACATGAAATAAATGACAAACAAACACAAAGACACAAACCAACCTCTCGAAAGTGCATCCAAACGGCGGTGGTGATCGGCTCAATGGATCTGGAAGCTTGGGATAACATGGGTGAATGTGGGAGAGTGGTCAGCAGGGGTTGGAAGGTAAACTGAAGGAGGGAGGCAGCAGTTCAAGGTGGCAGGAAGGTTTGTGGGGTTAGAAGGCAGGTTGGAAGTTGGGATTGCGTGTTGGGAAGGGGGGAACAACAGCGGGGAAAGCTCGTCGGCACTTTCGAAGGGTGGAAAAAGAGTGGGGAAGCACTAGCGGCGATGGGAAAGACCTAAAGAGCAAGGTAGACTGCTGGAAGCGGGTCGACTGAGTGCTGGGAGGAATTCTGGGAATTTAGATAGCAAGATTGGATTGTTCAGAAAGGGTGGCTGAGTGTTGGGATGGAGTATGGGAGCTGAGGCCTTGCCGGGAGAAGACTGGCTACAGGTTGGAGGGAGCAAGGAGCTAGGTTGCAGCTGGTTAGGTGCGGGGAGGAGGCTGGACAGCGGCCTGCGGAGGTGCAAGGGTAGTCTGGGAGCTATTGAGGATGCTGGAGTCAGAAATCAGCGGCAGGAAGAGGAAGGTCGGCCCAGAGAAAGTCAGGAAAGGCTATTTCAATTTATGGGGGAGCCGGAAGGACTACTGGATGTTCAGGAAACGGGGAACAAAAGCAGGGAGGCCGACTAGGAGGCTGCTGGGGGCGGTTGGAGGCAAGACAACAACCAACAGTTTCTACGGAAAATGTGTGGTTGCCTGCTGTAAAGGATATATAAATATCTCAGCGGGGTCGAGCTACAGCCGGAGCACCACCCGGACCCGTGGAGACGATCACCACCTCAGACGAGGGACAATCAGAACACCACCTCAACATCAGATGCAGCCCTTGAAGGGGAAAATATCAAGGCTAAAACCTGAATTCAGATACAAAAAACAAAAACCCCAACTCTAAGAACATCATCCCATATTTATAAAGAGACTGAACTTATTTTAGGTAATGAAAATAAGGAATAAGAATAAAATATAATTAGGTTTTCAGATTTTAGGAAAGGATTTAAAATGGGAAAGGAATTAAAATAAGAAATGATTTAAAATAAGAAGGGAGGATAAAATACAATCATGAATTCAAATTTTAAAAAGA
Source organism: Phalaenopsis aphrodite (assembly GCA_003013225.1). Classification (NCBI taxonomy): domain Eukaryota; kingdom Viridiplantae; phylum Streptophyta; class Magnoliopsida; order Asparagales; family Orchidaceae; genus Phalaenopsis; species Phalaenopsis aphrodite. The sequence goes on along the minus strand of NEWO01000022.1, from coordinate 975,831 downwards.
TAATAAAATAGGAAAGTGCTTAGGAAGGAAAGGTTGAGGGGGAGATAAAGGAAAGGTGAGGAAGGAGGAGGAGGAAGAAAAGAAAAGGGGAAAGGAAGGAAAAAGGGAAGGAGGGGGCGGCAGCCCTCCTTCCCCTGAAGTCGGTTGGTCCTCTCCTAAGCCCCACGTCAGTTTCCCGGGGTTGGAGGAACTTCGACTTCATCGAGTCGATGCTTTTGGTTCTCTATGGTCGTTCCTGGATCCCACTGACGACTGTCCTAGCTCCCAAAGTGTCTGAAGAGTTTTTCCCACTGCGAGTATACGTCCAATCGATCTGTTCTGGTAGCATAATCTGAGCCGAAGGTAAACATCGACGTAAGTTCTCCCGAGCCAAATTTTAAACAAGTAAATATTTCATATGCTTCTTATCTATGACAAGTTGGGCCAAGGGTTTAATTGATAGGTGATTCTTATTATTATTCAGGTCTTCCCTCTGACTATTGAGATTTTGGAAAACTAGCCTCTTCTGCTTCGTTACAATGACAAGAGTTTCACCCTGGTCTTTTGTCTCTTCATGTGGAACACTGGGGTGAGAGTTGAAAGTGTAAACGTCTGTGATGCTATCAGTTGAACGTTACTAAGGCCATCCACTGAAATTTTAAATTCTGACATCTTCTGATCTGTGTGAACTTTTTATATCTCAAAAATAAGTTCTCCATCTTCTAAGAGAGTAATAATCACAATCTTATAAAAAAGTCGCATGTTCCTTTTGATCATGAGAAGGAAAGACATCGCATGTATCCACGATAAGGGAGTTTCTAAAGGGAAAACATCATCGGGTAAAAATTCTCGTTCGTATAAGTGCTCTTCAGTGTTTGCGACGTCCTTCCCCAGGTTTCAACACCCTACTCCGTGAAATAAATCACTCCCCTGGCTTTGCATTTTGCTTCCACATGTTCAAATCAATGGTACTTGCAACATTTTCTGGCTATGACAAACTTGTGGATAGGTTTCACTGGAAAATAGCAAGGGGTCACTTGGAGATATGGTTTCTCCTCTTCGAAAACTAGAATATGCAACTTTTGGTGATAGTAAGTTGGTAGGAATTGGCGTTGTGTTTCCCGTTCAATCTTCCAGATCACGATTGAGAGTAATCTCTCACTGGACTTTCTCTTCAATATCCATAAGCCTCTGTTGAAGGCGATGAAGTTCTCACCGTATCTCTTTTTGGGTAAGCTCGAACATATTCCTTCTAGGCGGCATAGTTGAAGGTCTTAAGATCTGTTTAAGGAAAGAAAAAAGGAACGAAGAAAGAAAAGAAAAAAATAACACGAAAGAAATTATAGAAAAAAATTTGGTGTTGTGGATTAGGTAGGGGCGGATGCTAGAAACCCTAAGATGGGACTAGGGTTGAGTTGACTCTGATAGCAAATGATACCGAAGTAGAAAACTCAAACCACAAAAGAAATACAAATATTATTATTGAAATTGAAATCGGTTACGACAACTCTTCAAAACATGAAATAGACAACAAATACACACAAAGACACAAGCCAACACCTCGGAAGTGTATCCCAAGGGCGGCGGAGGTTGGTCTGGTGGATCTAGAAGCTTGGGGCGACAAGGGTGAATGCGGGAGAGGGATCTATAGGGGTTCGAAGGTGAACAAAAGGAGGAAGACGGTGGATTAAGTTGGCAGGAAAGTTTGTTGGGCAGCTGGGAGGTAAGTTGGAAAATGGGGTAGCAAGCTGGGAAGTTGGGGCAGCAGCGGGGAAGGCTCATCAACACTTTCAAATGGTAAACATCGAGTAGGGAAGCACTGCAGCGATGGGACAAGCTTGGTAGCAAGGTAGACTGCTGGAAGCAGGTCGATTGAGTGCTGGAAGGAATTTTGGGAAGGTGGACAACAAGATTTAGTTGTTTAGGAAGGGTGGCTGAGTGTTGGGATGGAGTGTGGGGAGTTGGCCTTGCTAGGAGAAAGTTGGAAACAGGATAAAGGGAGGAAGGAGTTGGGCTGCAGTTGGTTGGGTGAGTGCATAGAGGAGGCTAGACAGCGAACTGTAAGAGTGCGGGGGGTGGGGTGTTGGTGGTGGTGGGGGGTCTCTAGGAGCTGCTTGGGATGCTGGAGTCAGGGAGAATTTTGCCATTGTCGCCTATCCATAGTGCTTCGAAAGTAACCAATGACATTTGAGTTGTCACTTTCTATGATGATACTTTTGCATTCATTCATCCAATGATACCAGAGTTAACTCAACCCAAGACGATGAAAGACACATATTATTAAGCAAATAGCGTAGGATACAATCAAGGCTCAAAATACAAAGAAAATAAGACAATAACGACGGGACTAGAACGATTCGGCTACGACCTAAGGGAAGTATTCACACGCGTTGGTAGTGAGTAGGTGTGGCCAATGATGGCAAGCAAAGGGAGCAGCATGTGAGTGTGGTTGTTGGAAGGTGGAGGGACAGAGGGAAACATGAAAGGAAAGCGGAAATATTTAAGCGGTAGATCCAGACCCTTCTAGGGGCCGATCAGTCCATCAGGGTTGGATCGGGTACAGGTCAGTTCAGCCGTGTCCCCCTTCCCAGCTCTGCATCATCCAATCCTCGATAAGCTCTAGGGATGACAAAACCGCCAATTGTTCAACTTTTGCGCTGTCCCAATGGAGAAGTCGTCCCCTAGCTAGAAGAAGCTACCCCATATCATCCCGTAGGAAAGTCCCAATGACAGCCAAACTGGAGGCCCCATAGACATTCACTTTAATCCAGCTCAGAGGTAGCCAAAGAGAGGATGATGACACTCTTCCTACAAAGATGATTCTTGTTATGGATGTAGATGACCTTCCCCTAGACAGAATTGAAATTGGTAACCTTTAGTACTACTCTACATCAATGGTAATTAAACAAAAAATGAAAAAAGAATAAAGGATGCAATATCATGACAGTCCAGAATGCCTAAACCGCAACAAAATCGCTTGCACATTCTCGCTTTGCGAAACAGACTATGCTGTCGATTCTAGAATGCTTACATTACTGAGTGAAAAATCCTGCAATAGATTAGATTGAATGCGACGAAAACAATGTTCAATGGAAGTAATGAAAGATTATAACACCTCGAGCACAACAAAAATAATTCGGATGCCGCTCGATTTACAAAATAAACTGTGTCGATGCGTAAAAAATATTGATGTTACTTATAACAGACACATATCATCTAAGTCATTGCACAAAATCAAGAAAACTAAAATTACTAGCATGCATGAGAAGAGGACCAGATCTGAAGTGCTCAAATGATAAAAAAATCAAAAGTAGAAAATCAACCAAAATAATTCATTTGTAATAGGTCAGTGGTTGTTTTTGGTTTTGTGCTGACTTATCAATTTTTATCACGGTCTCTCTTTTGACAAGTTGTTTGATGCTTTGCCTGGCATCATGTTTTAAGTACTTTCTCTAGGATTTCATTGCCCCAAGGGATTGAGAGCATATCTCTACCTGGTCCAAACCTTGTTGTGCCTTGAATTCGATTTGGCTCCTCCTTTGCTTGCTGGTTATTTTTCTGGAAGACATCCGGCCTCAAGGGCCGTTATCTTTTTTTCCTTTGCTCATTTTGTTTCTTATGACTACTCCCACTCAGCACAATAGTTGCCAACACCCGATACAATTATGTAGCTTTCTACTTATTTGCTGCTGGTAGAGCATGTCTGAGAACTAACGAGATTCTTCTTGCTCTGTTAGCACTAAATGTTTTATTTTTTATAATCATTTTGGATCTCTCTCTCTCTCTCTTCGATTTCATAAGTTACCAGCATAGCTTCCTTCCTTATCTTCCCTTCACAAACCCACACATGACAACAGCCATAACCTCTCATTAATTTCTTCCCACTTTATCTGATCTCCCTCCGGTTTTTCACCTCTTTTCAATGACACAACCCCAATTCAAACCACCACAGCCATCGTTTCATCCCTCTTAAGTTTTTCGGTGCAATCCCCATCGACAACTAGGGCTGTCAAAAAAGCTCGTTGTTTGCGAACAACTTGTGTTCAGCTTGCTAGGTAGCTCGTATTCGATTTATTCGTTAACCAAATGAGTCAAATAAGAACAATTTTTTTTAACTCGACTTATAAACCAGCCAAACATGAACAAAGGTTTGTTTGTTCATGTTCGGCTCGATTTTGCTCGAATTAATTAAATAATAAATAATAATAATAATATAATATTTATGTATTAAATTTAATACATTGTATTTTTTAAAAATTTTAAATTTTATTAAAATTTAAATAATTTTAGTTAGGATTGTGAATAAAAAATAAAATTTTCATATTGAATATCTAAATATGTAAGAAACAGGTGCTACGTATGAAAATGCTAAAAATAATTCTATAATCGGTCCCTCCCAAAACCTGTTGCCAACTGTGAAGGGTCCCGTCCATAAAAAACAAATATATATGTATGTGTGTGTGTGTAGAATACACAGTGTATGTAAAACTGTAAATGTCGAAACTTTCACCCGCCCCGTGGTCCCTCTCCTGCTTCCACAATCCGCATCATGCACTTTGTTTCCATGGCTAAAAGCTCCACCTTCCTCCTGGTTTAATCCCACATCGCATAATTTTGAAAAAATATTTCACTCGACCTCAATATTTCACTCGACCTCTATAAATAATGAACTCTCCCTATCAAAGTCATTTTTACTCCTTAGCTTGGCTTAAAACTCTCTAGCTACAATAGCTTTAAAGTAAAAATTAAATTTTATAATTTAATTATATTATATAATTTGTTAAGTTTTAATAATTATTATTACAATTTGAGTCAAACACGAGCTTAATTAGAACTGAAAAATTTAAATCGAGTCAAACACGAACAGGCAATTCACGAGTCATTTCGAACACGAGTCTTAACACCAACAAAAAAGTACAAACAAGCCGAACACAAACAAGCCTTAGGCTCGCTTAAGTTCGACTCGTTTATACCCATATTGACATCCATGCCCAGGCCTCTACTAACCTTCCGTCAACCTTCAGCTGCCATCTTCCCTTACTGCAAAGCCTTGATTGGCAACCTCACACCACACAAGGCCTTACCTTCTTCTCTACTTCTCCATCTCTCTTTTTTTTCTTATCAAATTCTCTAACACACACACACACACACACATATATATATATACAAAAATCTCCTCTCGTAAAGAAAATTTTACTACTTTTAACTACAATTAGCCACTAAGTTGTTGTATGATCAAATCTATCATTTAATACTCACTTTCCGAGTAGGATATTTCAAAGTAAATGGATGACAGGAGAGAATTTGTTTATAGAAAATAAACAAGTGAGAATAGGTGCCATTAGAATATTTATATCTTGTTTTAAGTTTCTTACTGAATTTGTCTGTATATGGCATAATTCATGTATTGGTTGATTGCGAGCAAATAATTTTTTGCTTGGTGACACTTTAAAATTTCAAAGATATTTTGTTTCGATTTAATTGTTGATAGAAAATTATGCATCTGCCGACTGATCTTTTGTTCCTAACTTAATATTCCAAGCTCTCAGAACAGATCGTGACATTTTTTAATGCAAATTCTAGGGCCATCATGTCTACATGGCAGGCATGGCAGGCCATAAATTCAACACTTAAGTAAACCTAATACTCTACAATTGGGGCAGAATACAAAAATACAAAATTAAATGAATTGAAGTACATGCAAATCATGGATCCAATCCTCCACAAGCAAGCAAACAAAATTGATGAGATGCCAAATAACCAAATAAAATCATTTGAATTCACTGATGATGGGATAAAACTATCTCAACCAAAACAGGCTTCTTTCAAAATACCTCAAATTATAAGACACCATTTTGGGCTTAAATTCCGCCAAAATTTTAAAAAAAAAATTCAAAAAAAAAAATTGAAATCTAAAAATATTCAAGTGAAATCTACCGCTTTAAGCCTAAAGCAACAATTCATCTGCTCTAAGCTGACGAATGTAAATTTCGCTTATCATAAAATCAAATCACTACTACTATATGCTATGTATCTAGTGACAACTGATTAGCCTTAGTCAAAAGCTCTCTCTCTCTCTATCATAATTGGCAGAGTCAATTAAACATGGGAGCTTGCACTAATGACAAACCTGAAAACAAGATCATAAAATCCTTGAATGGAGGTTGAAATCTCCGAGTACTATCTTTTTAAAAATTTATTTCACCTTTTGAAATTTCGACCATGAACCACAACTTCTATCGAAGAGCCAAGCACAAATTTTTGGAGCCAACAAACGGGAAAAATTTTCTGTCTAAACTCCGGACGTAGCTCTACATGCGGTCTCTCAGTAATATACCGCCATGTGTGTTATATCGGGCCCACCTAAATCATATTAAAGTGAAACTGTGGACTCCGCAATAACCCCGTAATGACCTCGAAATAACCCCAAAATAACATCCGCAGTTCCATTTTATTAACCTCGAAATATCCTCCCTGAAACAACACCGTGGAGGTTATTTCAGAGTTATTGAAGAAAAACTCATATATTCCACTTCAATAACCCAAAAATAGCCTGGAAATAATCCCTGCAATGTTATTTCAGGGTTACTGAAGTGGAACAACGGAGGCTAATTCGGGGTTATTTTTTAGTTATTTTTGGGTTATCGCAGTGAAATATATAGATTTCTCTTCAATAATCTTGAAATAACACATGCGGTTACACTTCAATAACTCTGAAATAACTTTTGCAGTGTAGCACACGTGGCGGCGTATTATTGAAGTTCGCACGTAGAGGTACGTCAGAAGTCCAGATAAAAAATTTTTCCCCACAAATGGGACCTGCTTCAGCTAACCCAATAACCTCCTAAAGATATGATTTCATACATCATCTTATCGGATTTACCGCACATCCATCTTAACATCCACTACATTATGTAATGACATTTTTCAAAGATACTAACGATGGTAATATTGTTTGAAGCAAAATTTCGTATGTTTTTTTAATCAATTTGAACTTTTCTTAAGATTTTTCAAGCTGAGTATGAATACTAACCTCCTGTTTGAAAAACCTATACATTCAATTTCAATTTCTGTCCCAGCTCAGTTCAAGTCAACCCATTCTTTACCGCAAGTAAATTTTCTTCTTGATTATGCTCTTATCTATTTATTGGCCTGATAGTTAAAACAGGACTTTCAGGTTCATGCTAACATTTTTTTTCTTTTCACAATTATTATCCGCATGATAATTACAACTTCTATCTTAATTAGTAAATTTATGATTCAACAATAGCCAATTTACTATGGTGTGTGATGGAGATTTTGAGCCAACCAGAAATGAATTTAAGCTGGTTAGTGACATCTACTTTCAGTTTGAGCCAACTGAACTATCATAGGGATCTACCGAGTCCAGACTGGCTTGCTCGACTTTGGCCACCCTTAAATGGCCGCTTATTTCCATGAACATTTACATTATTTATACATATTTTTCTCGTGACAATCTTAAGTCTAGAGCAAAAATATTAAAAAAAACTGCTTCAACGAATCTACAACATCACAGAAGGATATAAAATTAGCTAACGGAGAAGTCAAATAATGCAATGGGAACTAATGTGGAAAGAAATGTAAATTACAAAATATTACAACATTAAAAAAAAAAAGCTAAAGAAAAAAAAGGGAACACTAACCTAAAGTCCCTTGTAGCTTTAAATAACCAATATGTACTTTCTATCAGCTCTGGGCGCAGCGGGTAGCTTCTCTGACCAGACTGAAAGAAACAATGGTTAACTGAAGTGGCAATACATAATAAAGATGAACTGGTTTACAAAACCATACACGGTTACTTATTTAAAATCTTAAATTTATAAGAAATTATATAAAATGAAAGAATAAAAGTTCATTAGCAAACTTGCGATGCCCACCCCAGTCATCAGTTACCTAAATTTGCAAGAGAATATAAGCCCATGCTCATTAACAGAGAACAGCAGCTGACAATAAATTATTTAGCAAAGCATTGCCTTTAATGTTTGAAGAAATTTAGATATTCTGTTTTGGAGAAAATGTTTTCATAGACATGGACAGAGAAACATAAAAACGAAACTTCTGGAAGTGACTTTGAAGTTAACTGCACGGTTCTTTTCTAAACAATATAATCAAAATTATCCCAAACATGAAAAAACTTCACAAAACGTGTCCATTAAACAGCTGAACAGTGTTTTGCTAGTGTATTTTATTATTTGGAAACATACGTACATAACACAATTCTTACATGTTTACACATCTAAACACATATAACACCCAATTTTGATATTTACACTTAAAACGCCTTAGTGTCATAAACCTATGCATGAAAAGATGAATCTCACTTTTAAAAGTAGTGATGGTGGTATTTTTGATGTGATGTTAAAAATTGGAGTGGTTTGCATGTAAATATGAATATTTAGGTGTTAGATATAAAAATACATAAGAATTGTGTGGTATATATGTAAATGCACCCTTATTATTTTAAGGTAAACCAAACTACTTTCTAAATATATAAATGAAACGATATTAAAAAAGTACCTGAATACTCAATGATGCAAGATTGAATCCCTCTGGAGTGAAACCATATTTCTTCCACACGCTAAAGAAAGCAGCATGAGTCCGTATTGCAGGAGCAATATCGCCATACAAAACCTTAAAAAAACAACAAGATAATGAATATTTCTGCCACAAAAAAGTGCGCAATTTTTAGAAATTTAAAGAATAAAACCTGAAGCCCAGGCCAGAACGCCTGCAAGCTGTTAAACAATGGCCAAACAGTGGCAGCAGAATTCATATTCACTTCTACATACCTAAATGGCATTTAATAGACTTTAAAATTCGGAAAATAATATGAAAGTTACAAATGAATAAGTAAAACGACTTTCAAAGATAAATATAGAGAATTTTTACCAAGGATCGTGAAACAGATAATGCATAGCAGCCTTGTAAGCTTCCTGGAACATAAACAAGTACTCCTCATCTCCAAATAACAAATAAGCCTGCAATAAACCAAAAATTCAAATGCACGAATATAATGATATTGGAGATTTAGGACAGCATAAGATACAGCAAAATTTCAATAAGAAGGAAATGACGTATACCAATCTTCTTTAAAAAAAATGACCATATATATATATATATATATATATATATATATATATATATATATATATATATATATATATATATATATATATATATATATATATATACAACGTGGAAAAAATCTTATTCCTTATTTCTTAATCGTCAAATTATAACTCTTCACCTTATAAAATAGGGAATAACTAGGGCAAGATCAACTACAACTTACCAAATAACATAAAATAAGAAAGAAAGAAATGTGATAAAATAAAAAGGAAATAAAACAAGAAAGAAAGAAATGTGATAAAATAAAAATGAAATAAAACTAAAAAAGGAAGCTCAGAATTCCACCCCCGCCCCCTCTCCCCCCTCAAGTTGGGTCATTAGATGTTGTAAATGCTCAGCTTGGTATTCATATTAGTGAAGCTGCCTGGAGGTAGAGATTTAGTGAAGACATCAACGCCTTGATAAAGAGATGGAATGTAGAATAAGTAAATATTGCCTCCATTGACCTTTTCACATAAAAAAATCTATTAATATCAATGTGTTTGGTTTTGTCATGATGCACAGAGTTCTTTGCAATGTTAATTGTGGCTTACCTATCACAGAACAATTTTATGGGATTGACAATAGAATATCCCATCTCATTTAACAACAACCTTTGAATCCACATTCCTTTACAAATTCCCAAAACAAGTGTCTGATACACAAATAATGCACTACTTCTAGAGACCACTGCTCGCTTCTTGCTTCTCTAAGTGACAAGATTTTCCCAGACATATGAACAATAACAAGAAGTGGGCCTTTTATCTGTGAGTTCTCCTACCCAACTAGTATCAGTGAAAACCTCTTTATCCCAGTTGTCTAACTTTTTTAAATAGTAACCTTTTGTCATGGGTCTTCTTAAGAAACCTTGATACTTTGTAAATCATCTCCAAATATTTTTCATTCGGACTATTCATATATTGACTCACAATGCCAACAAAGCAAGCAATATCCAATATAGTGTGTGATAAGAAGATATGCATACCCACCAATCTCTGGTATCTATAATTTTCCACTGATGTCTTTTCTCCCTTCCCGAATGTAATTTTTTGTTAAAATTCATAAGAGACTCGACAGATTTGCACCCAACCATTCATGTCACTATTAGCAGGTCTAGGAAGCATTTTCTTTGGGATAACATAATACCCATCTTGGATTTGGCCACTTCCATGCCTAAAAAATACTTCATTGCTCCTAGATCCTTAATTCCAAACTCAGCTGCAAGACACTCATTAATCTTCCCAATCTCTTTTCCATCATCTCTTAGGATTATATCATCAACATATACAATTTCTACAGCCTTCTTATCTCCTTGGGTGTGTTTTATAAAAAGTGTATGATTCGCTTAGCATTGGGTATACCTATTCGATTTCATAGTCTTGGCAAACTTGTCAAGCCAAGCCCTTAAAGATTGTTTGAGGTCATAAAGTGACTTTCAACAGACTCGGGAATATGGGAAAGGGATGTTGAAAAAGACACCTGATGTTGGAGTTAACCTAGAAATAAGGAATTAGATTATCATTATGAAAAAGCACTGGATTTACGATCATGACCTCAAAATAGAAAGAAAGCACAACACAACACAAATATCTCGCTAGGGCGAAGCAGGACAGCATGTGGAACGACAACAAGGTATTCTGGGGTAGTGGATGACAAGTGGAAGTGGTGTAGGAGGGTGTCAGAATAAGCAGGTCAATGCAGATAGGGAGCTTTCAGGTGAGAAGGAAGAGGTGGATGGAAGGTAAGGGGGCATGGGTTAAGATGCAGGGGAAGATGGGGGTCAGTTGAAGGGAGAAGATTGGAATTGAGACACAGGGTAAGCAGTGAGGAGCGAGAGAGTTAGGCGGCAACAAAGGAGTGCCTGAGGGGTTGCAGTTGCAAGCAAGGAAGGTGCGGGGGAGTTAGGTGGTAAGGAAGAGGGTAGGGAATATGCGATGATACCTGGGAAGAAAAGGCCGATGGCGACAGGAAAACTAGGTTGATGAGAGTGCAGGGAAGATGGAAGCAAGCAGGAAAGGAAACATGCACACCACCTCGAAACGAGTTACAACCGAAGCACATTTCGCCATCGGATATAACCATAAAAGGGAAAAAGGGGGGACATCGGAGGCTGTCCAAACAGAAATCACAACAAAAATTGAACCTTAATGACAATAACATAACATATATAGTAGATAGCTATGTACGGGGAAAGAGGCAACATCAACTCCCAACCCTAATTAGGGACATCCAATTCAGCCTCCTTGTTGAATTGACATCTCCCTTGTTGAACCGTTGGTCATTTTAACATAAAAAATATAGTAAATAGCCATGTACGGGGAAAGAGGCGACATCAACTCCCAACCCTAATTAAGGTCATCCAATTCAGCCTCCTTACTGAAATGACATCTCCCTTGTTGAACCGTTGGCCATTTTAGAATTAGCCACCGCGTCTGTCTCTCGAGTTTGGGGGAGTTTCGACTTCATTTTTCGAAGCATCTAGTTCTTCTCCTACGGTCCTAGCAGCACCTGGATCTCACCACCGATTGCAATATCGCCCAAATTAATCCAAGGTCGACTTAACTTGATTTGAAGTGGAGTAACCCGAGCCTCCCCAAACTGATATCGATCGTGTGGTCCTAGAATGCTCTCTATCGTGACTGCCTCAAGTCTGAAATCAACTTCTCAGTCCTATCATCCTTTATCGTCACCAAAACTGTTCCCACTGATGCTTCTCTGCTGGCAAGGGCGCCTGTGATCTCGGATTCCGTAGAAGAAAGAAGGACGATGTATTTCTTCTCCTTAATGAAGGAATAAGTGTTTCTAAACCAATCACGGTGTGTTCTACAATCGAATTGTCACGGTCTTCCCAAAGACAGGTTGCAGGGATCCATGGGTACCACATCGAACCACACCTAACCTTGCAATTGTAGAATATGTTGTGACGAAACCACTACGAATCTCTCGTATCCTCAATCTGTATGATCCATCAACCCATGAGCATCTCGCCCTCATCCTATGGAAGATGAAGCACCTTACCCTCCACGCCGCAAAACTTCTCTACGACACCTAGCTCGATAAAAGGCACGACTCGACTAGCCGAACAGTTGGAGGCGATGTGCAGAAATACATGAAATCTAAAGCATTTTCGGCAGGAAATATAACTTGTGTGCTACTCTTCTTGGGCTTCTTCTCACTCTAGGTGGCCCTGCCTTATCCGAACCAATTTTCTCAACTCTCTGAGGTATGCTCCTGCTATTATCTCCAACTGTGGGTGGCTGCCTGATTGATAGTTGTTGTCTGCTCTGTTGTTGTTGTCTCTCTACCTTTAAGACTAAGGTCTCGACATCTCTCAGTGACCAATAAGGCTGCAACTGCACCATGTTGTTGATAGCGACCTTCAGGTCCCCCATATCTCGAGCTATGAAATGATCAACTTGCTCAACTAACTCATACTTAATATGCAACTTGTTATACTGAGCAGTGAACTCTTCCGCTCTAAGTCTTTCTGCTACAAGTGGTGGAGTCTTAGAATGGCGTTAATGAGGTTGTAGTTATTTCCGCTGCATTTCTTTCCTCATCTTTTCCCACTTAATAATCTTATCACAATCTTCTCTCTTTCTCTGCCTCTGAAAGTTTTCTCACCATAAGCAATAGCCCTTCTTCAACTTGATGGATGCTAGTTTTACTCATTTATCCTCTGGCACTTCCATAGACTCAAAAATTTGCTTAACAACTACAAACAGTCCATAAAGTCGTTGGATCCATACCTGCCTTGAACTTCGATAGATCCACTTTGATGCAAAATCCATTTGTAATCCATATGTGATCTCCTCTCTCGGCCTCCTCTGATACTAAATTCTGAAACGTCGGAGCATGTATTCCTCATCACTGAAGTCATCCTTATGGAAGAGATTCAGATCCTCGTCCATTTCTCCCCTTAGACTATCCATATCACGATCGAAGCTCTCACTGTATCTCTTCTTGGGTAGGCTCGGGCCTATATCTCCTTGGTGGCATGGTTATAGTTTGGAATATGTGGAGTGGAAAGGGTTTTTGGCAGTAAGAAAAAGAAAAAATTTTGGTGAAGATGGTTTGGGATACGACGGATACTAGGAAACCTTAGGATATAACTAGAGTTAGGCAAGCTCTGATACAAAATAATAGCGGAGTTAATCCAGAAAGCAATAAGGAATCCTATTTTTATTATGCAAAAGCACTGGAATTACAATCACGACCTCAAAACACAAAAAAAAGCATAACACAAACACAAATATCCAGCTAGGGCGAGCACGAAAGCAGGTGGAATGGCAGCGAGGTGGCTTAAAGTCATGGAGGGCAAGCAGAAGTGGTGTAAAAGGGTGTCAGAATGAGCAAGTAGGGAGGGATCGGGTGAGAGGGAAGTGATGGCTGGAAGGTGGAAAGGGGAACAGGTGAAGAGGCAGGGTAACTTGGGGGGTTCAGTAGAAGGGAGAAAGGCTGAGAGCCGACAGTGGTTGGAAGTCTGCGGCTAGACGTAGGGCACATAGTAAGTCAATAAGGTGCAGAAGAGTTAGGCGACAGCAAAGGAGTGTCTGTGAGCTTGTGTTTGCAAGCAGGGAAGGTGCGGGGGAGTTAGGCGGCAGCAAGGGAGAGGGGATTTGCAATGATAAAAGGGAAGAAAAAGGGTATGGCAGGAGGGAAACTCGATGGATGGGAGTGCACAGAAAATGTCAACAAGTAGGAGAGGAAAGATACACACCATCTCGGAACGGGTTACAACTGAAGTGTCTTCTCACCGTCGGATACAACCTTAGAAAGAAAAAGGAAGTACGTCGGAGGATGTTCAAACAAAAATCTCAAAAAAAAAAAAAAACTCTAATGATAATAAAATAACATATATATAATAAAAAACTATAGAGAAGAGGCGGCGGCAAACCCTAATTAAAGCCGACTGGTTCAACCTCCCTGTTGAAATGGCAACCCCCTTGCTAAACTATTGCTCGGTTCAACCAGCCCTAGCCCCTGCGTCAACACGTGTTAAGAGAATAGTTTTTATTGAGCAGGTATAGACCTTGATGCAATTCAGTACACTCAATCACCTTCTCTGAATCTCCCACTTGAAGCTCATAAGAATTGGAATGAAATTTAATAGCAAAGTTTAAGTCACGAGTAAGCTTGTCAATTAAAAGTAAGTTGCAATCCAATTTGGGGATATATAGCATGGAAGAGAGTTGAATATCTTTGGAGACTTTCACTTCTCTATTCTCAACAATCCTGGAGTGAGAATCATCGACGCGTCCAACAAACTTGGGGTTGGTGAACTCTTAGTAATAGATGAGAGCATGAATATCTCCAGTCATGTAATCAAAAACACTTGAATCTATTATCCAAGATCAAAATATACTATTATTATCGAAATAAGAGGACAAGATACATTGGTGTATCATCGTACTAGTAGGCCGCTTAGTTTTGCTTGAAAGAAGTTTCTTCAACGCCTCCAATTGTTCCTAAGTGAAAGGCTAGGGTCGGCCAACCCTTCATAGGAGGTAGAAGCATGGGTCTTGTAGTCTTGGTCTTTCCTACATCAACTCGATTTCCAGTCAGCAGGTTTTCCATTTAGTATCCAACACTTGTCATTTGTGTGACCAAGTTTTCTTATAATGTTCACACAATGGACGATTCTTCTTTGTTTTTGACTCATGGGAGGAGTTGTGTGTATATAAGGCGGAGCTTTCAGTACTAGATAAATCAACATTTCCTCCCATCATGAGCTTCTTATAATTCTTCCTCTATTTAGGAACTTCATTATCCTCTTCTTCTTCACTATTGTTTTATACAAAGCATCCTGAGGGCACTTCCATATATATGTAGCCAGTACTTTGTCAGTATGTTAACGTATTAAGTCATACTTAACTCTTCTTGTCGAAGTTCATGCAGTTTTGTCTCAATCTCAAACAATTATACAGTGTTTTCAATACTATAAAAAGTCGCACGAGGTGCTTCTCAAATCACTTGTGTTGACTTATAAAGTGAGAAATTTTCTCCAATCTCTGTGGTCATAAAATTGATCAACCAAGCCATAAAGAAATGATATTGGAACTTCCATGAGCAATAAGTAGGATTAATGAACTCAAGAGTTGTGCCCTCTCCTAAGAGATATTCATCTTTTCCTTCTCCACAATATACATAAACATAGATTGAGACCATTGAAGAATGTTTTGGTCATTGAATTTATAGTTTCTGAAAAAGTGAGAGTTTCAAGGTTGTTTGGGCAGAATTATTGGTCTCTAATTTAGAATTAACCTCCAGAGTAGAGCTAGACATCTTCATGTCGTATTTTTTTGATAAGCCCTATACGTTTAGGGTTGAAAAGAATTCCAGGGTGGTAGTGCAAGAGGAGGAAAGCCTACAGTTGTTGTGTTTTCCCGGGGAGGATGAACTGGGAAGGCACCATGGTGTGGTTGATACCTAGGTTGTTGGTGCGAAGGTAGGACTAGGTGGAATGTCAGCTCATAACTGGATAGCGAGGGTGCTGCTGACAACAAAAATCTGCAAGAACACGCGCAGGGAGATGCGGATTCGAGGCAAGGGATTTCCACTAGAGACAAAATCCCTCCTTGCTTCCCACTGGAATGACAAAATCTCAGCTCCCGGTATTTCCACCGGAAAAAGAAAATCCCCTCTGTTCATAGGAAGAGGTCGCAGCTCCCTCTCTTTTGGGGGATCCGACTTCTATTCGAAGAAAAATTTTGAATGCTTGGCTCCTAGGAAGCTGAAAGAGAGGAGGCAATCCCACAGAGGGCCAACACAGGTTGGCAGCTGTAGAGAAAGGCTCCGACAAAAGAAGAAGAGTTAGGGTTTTTAATCAAGATTTATGATAGCCCGAACTCTTACCCACCAAAGTATTGTCCACATTGGGCAAATGGTCTTACGGTTTTGCCCCGTTGGTGTAACTTACCAGGAAGCCACCTATCATAAGAGTGCTCCCATACAAGCACACTTAGCTTTGGAGTTTTAAAGGAAATTCCACTGTTACACCTAAAGACATCTCAATTTTTAAAAGTTCGGCTTCAAACTCTACTAAAGGGATTTCACAATCTCCCCCGCTTAAGCAACCGGCGTCCTTATCTGTGATCTATACCATGAATCATCCACACTGCATATAGGATTGTAGAGGTGGCCCCATGACATGGAACTTTGTTCTGTATGGCACTTAGTTCCTATCTTCCGACTAGTTTAATGCTCAAATATCATGAAGAAAGGTAGAGAAAATCTTATTTCCTTATTTCTTAATCATTAAATTATCCTTATGGAATAGCTAGGAGAACATTAACTAAAACTTGCCAAAGAAACATAAGACAAGAAGGAAAAAAATATGATACGATAAGAAAGGAATAAAACCAAAAAAAAAAAGAAAACTCGGAATTCAACTATATATATATATATATATATATAATAACGCATGGCTTCGTCTTCCTTCCCGCTCGCCTCTGCTAAGGTTTCGCCTAATGGTGAACCCTAGCAAAAGTTACACTGCCTCTTCTCCGGCGCCAGCGCCTTCACGTTTCGCGTCTGATTCTCCCAGTGTCTCGCGATCTGCGGCGAGTCCTTCCCGTCGCGTTTCACGTCTGATTCTCCCTGCGTCTCGCGATCTGCGGCGAGTCCTTCCCGTCTAACGAGAGTTCTCAGCTATGCGATCTCTCGCAAGTTTTGCGGCTCCAGCTCCTTCCCGTCTCGCGAACAGCTCTCGCACCTCCTTCCCGTCTCAGCTCTCTGCAGTGCGGCTCCCGGTGTTTCTCCTTTTCAGTTTCTTCGGTCTACGCTTCCCGTCTTAGCTCTACGGCTCTTCTGCAGTGAGGCTCGTGTTCTCCTTTTCAGCTTCTTTTGTCGACGCCACTTTTCTGTGTTTTCCTCTTAAAGCCACACATTTATTTTGAGGATGGCTTCAAACAGATCGTATGCACTTACCCTCACAGGTGTCCACGTCTCAGGTACACCTAAATTGTGTTCTTTCCCTCCATCGTTTCAGTGGGAAGAAGACATAAAGAAACCTGGTAGGAAAAATAGGAAGTCTGTCATCTTTTTTACAGAAGCTGAAGATATTCAACTTGCTTACTCCTGTTGTCTGAATTTGGTTGAGAAATTTCTATATGGTCATCTCAAAATGGAGTTTATTTGCAAGGAATTTGAACTTATGCACATTGTTGGGGAGTGAAAAATTAGACTATTAGATGGTAGACACATTCTTATTCAAATTAATAATAAATAAGATTACACACGTCTATTTGCTAGAAGGATAATCCGGATTGATAACAGAGTAATGAAGATTTTGAAATGGTCTGTGGATTAGACCCACAGAAGGACCGCCAATCATTTCGGTTTGGATTCGCCTTCCTGGTCTAAAATTTCATTATTTTTCTCAAAAAAGTGTTGTATTTTATTGTTTTAGCTTATGGTAAGTCACTCAACACGGACATTACTACTTTTAATCTTTCTTGTCCATCTGAAGTCAGAGTACTTATTGAAAAAGATATTACTGCTTCCACTTCTGAAGAAATATGGTTGGGCACACAGCATCATGGATATTGGCAGAAGGTAGAGATTGAGCATTTTCCTTCGTATTGTTCGAACTGTCATATGTTTGGCCGCTCCAGTTCTCAATGTCATCATCTACATCCCCACCTCAGACCAAAAAATAAAGTGCTCCGCTAGAGACAGTGATTAAAATTCCTCCTTATCAGCTCCAAGTTATTGACACTATCGATCATCAAAATGATGCACTTGAAGACGTTACTATTCCCGCATGAAATATATCAATCATTCAGTCTCCACACATTGTTGTAGCTCTCCCGTCTTCGGAACCTCCTATCATGAAGTCGAGGGAGATTCTTCAGACTCCGTCTGCCCTAGAAACTATCACTGATATTACAAACGAAAATACTTTTGTTGCTTCACTACCGCCTCATCAGGTCCAGAAAGATGTCAATGTTACTCAGACTCAGGGAGATCAAGATGTGCAACGTCTTACACATGTCCGGTCATCTTTGGGCCAATCCATTGATCAATTAAGTCAATCCTCGGATGAGGAATGACAGGTCTACACATCCAGAATGAAGAAGAATGGAGACATGCCTGAGCTCAGAAATCTGATGGATGATGCTTTGATTACTTTGGGTAATGGTACGCACCTTACAAATTTGTTAGTTGGCTCCCTTTTAGGTCATCACATACAACATATCTGTACCTTTCCTTTTTAATATATTAGTCCTTGGGCTTTCATATATATATATAACTTGGCCCAAAAACAAAAGTTAATTTCCAAAGATTGGCATCAAAGAAGAAAATAGAAGAGGAAATAAGTGAGTAAATAAAAAAAGAAGGAAGCTTTTCATACATACCACTTAATTCCTATGTATTTACATAACTAATTCCTAAATTTTAATTTTTACAAATATGTAAGACTTTAATTCCAAAGTTTTACCTTTGTGTAAATATGAAAGTAAAGGTATGAAATTGGTAAATACATAAGTATTGTGTGCAGTGTGCAATATATGTAAATGCCCCAAAATAATAATAATTGTTATAACTAGGTTTGTTAAAAAAACTCATTCGTGAACAACACGTGATCGATTCGTTAAATAGCTCATGTTCGGCTCGTTCATTAACTAAACGAGCAGAACACCAATGACCCTTTGTTCGCTCGTTTTCGGCTCGTTTTCGGCTCGAAATAAAGAAATTATATATATTATTTATATAATAATATATTATATACATTTATATCTAAGTTTAAATCATAATAACTCGCTTTGTCATTTGATTATGTCTTCTAATGCATATAATGGTACAATTTTGAATCCAACACCTTACATCTATTTTTTCTAATTAATTTTAACGAGTCAAGTTCAAGTCGAATACTTGCAAAGATAATTAAATCGACCCGAACATAAATACACTGTTCACGAGCAAATTTAGAACACAGGCTGATTTTGAACACAAGCAATTTAGAACACAAGCTGATTTCAAACACGAGCAATTTCAAACGAGCCGAACACAAGTCAAGCCTGAGCTCGCTCAAGTTCGGCTCGTTTACAGCCCTAGTTATAATCATACATAACCCATGCTTTATCAACCCCATTAGCAAAAGATGAAACACCGTAAATACATTTTGCTTGCCTTTAGAAGGTACTCGTAGAAGGAATCAATGCTTGTACCAATACCGGCATCCTGCATAAAGGAAACTGCGGTCAAATACATCAGTTAAAACCACAGTTAATGAACTATGATGAATTACGTTAAAGCATTACTTGAAAGAAAGATTAACAAACATACTATTCAATTCTTATGTATTTGCATATCTAACACCAAAACTTTAATTTTTACATACACGCCTTCCTTAATGATGAAAACATGTATTTCATCTTTTAAAAGTAAAAAAAATGGTATTTTTGATGTGATATGAAAGATTTAGGTGGTATAGATGTAAAAAGCAAAATTTAGATGCTAGATATGTAAGTATATAGCAATTGGGTTGTATGTATTCAAGTGTTCCTACTTAAAATTATACAAGGTTCCAGTCATTTACACAATTTCAAAGAAGATACAAGAGTTATTTTCAACCAAGTATTCGTAAGACTAAAATGCCCTAGTTAACAATCCAATTGCAAAAACTAACGGGTAACAAAACTGTACAATCTGTCATGCAGATATTTGGCCATGAAAGCCTTATATTTTAGGGAAATAACACACATATCACACAAATCTTATGTATTTACATATCTCACACATAAACTTTCATATTTACATACATAACACTTTGGTGTTTTAAATATATGCTTGAAAAGGTGTATTCCACTTTTAAAGTGGTAATTTTTTAAGCAATATTAAAGATTTGAGTGCTATGTGTGAAGATATGAAAGTTTAGATGTGAGATATGCAAATACAATATAATTGATTGCTATGTATGTAAATGCCCCTATATTTTAAATAAAAGAGAAAACAAATAAAAAATATAGAGAATTGTTCACGCTGAGTTGCATATGATCATCTGACTATGAAGGTTTGGCAGTCAGTAACTTCGACTTCTAAATGTCCACGAAATATGTCCGAGCAAATGCTCATGAGAACTGCATCTAAATGACAATAATGTGCTATGCTGAAACAGTCTTTTGCCATTTGGCCTACTATTGTCATATATGGAGTGACCCATATGAAAGCAAGAGAAAATGATCAAAAAGATTCTAAGATCTTTTTCCACAAAAACAAGTTGCGACTGTTTTTCTACATCTCAATTTCTTTTGGTAAAACATGGTAGAAAATGTTGCAAGTTTTACTTAAGCCTAAAAGATAAGGATGTAAACTAGTAGAACTTGAGCAAGCTCAACGTCTATTCATGTTCAGCCGTTTAAGATTTTTTTTG
This sequence comes from Phalaenopsis aphrodite, assembly GCA_003013225.1. Taxonomy (NCBI): domain Eukaryota; kingdom Viridiplantae; phylum Streptophyta; class Magnoliopsida; order Asparagales; family Orchidaceae; genus Phalaenopsis; species Phalaenopsis aphrodite. Next base: position 955,346 of record NEWO01000022.1, on the reverse strand, counting down.
TTTGAATTTAAATCATTTTCAAAGTTCGTTAATATGATGCTTCAGTATGACATTACCAGCAGTTTTACTGCGGCCAAGCTTCTCTTCAGCCGTCAATAGCACCATATTTCAGCCGCCATCACTCCCCACTCCATGTTGCATGTCCTACTAATAATAACCTAACCTATCCCTTAATTTTTCCACACCATCTAAGAATCCTAGATCGGTATCATGTAATAATAATGGTTTTGATGTATTTTGAAGTACATCCATAGTAAGTCACAAAAAGGACAATCCTAGTATACGATTAATGGAGCATAAACTCGTAGTTTATAAAGATAGTTAAGATGACTACTTTCTTATACATCTCACAATTGATGTAAACACTTAGAGGAATAAACTATTTCACCACAGATTGATTATTATATTCTTGAAATCTTTAAAAGCACGATGAAGATATCAAAAAATTTAAAAATATAAACCCCAAACATTAAATCCTAACTCAAGAAGAGGATATCAAAATTTATTTACAGCTACAAAGTGCAATTTGATTATAAGAACGAGAGATTATTAACAAAGTTTATTTAGAAATTCTAAAATAAAAGGGCCCGCATAACCAAGTTTGCATTTAGAATAAAATCAATATCATTGACCTTAAAAAATCACCAAATAAAGGATATTTGGGCCTCACTAATCATGCATTTTTGCTTGATGTTTAACTAAATCATCACAGAATACTACGAAATTTCGTTATAATTGACCTTAAAAAATTTCATAATAAATTGGATATCACTAATCATGAATAGTTAATTATTTTTTTGCTTGAAGTTTAACTAAATCATTATTGAATATTATGAAATTTGGTTAAAAACACCCTATCCCTATATTTAAAAAAAAGAAAAAGAAAAAGACAGACAAAAATGTGTCTTACCAAAAATAGGACCTTTCATTCCATTCATTATCCACACCACCTACCCTATTCTCCGAGACACCCACCGCGCACTCAACCAAAAAGCTAAAACAAATTATGAAGAAAGGGAAAGGGTCATTTTGGAGAGACTAAGCTAGAGAGAGAAACTACTAGAGATACAAAAATAAGAATAGTGATTTACCAACAATTAAAACATTCTCCATACCAACAATCCATATTCCATCTAAATCCACAGAGCACCCGACTAAAAAAACAGTCTCAACTATGAGAAATAGAGCAAGCAAGGGGGGAGGAGAAAATGGGATGTAAGGGTAAAGAAGAGTAAGATAATGAGAGATAAAAAGGGTCTCACTATATAAGCTTGTACGTTTAGACAGTTTAATTTGTTTCCATCTATGTTCCATAACTACATAATTCCTCAACTTCCAATCTCTTTTCGAAATATTGCCATCCTCAAGCGTATAAAAAAGTATGAGGGATCACAGGATGCTACGTGAACAATCTAGCAAAAGATTATAAACTTTCATCTTTCCTCTACGTATATAAATTATGTGTTCTATTTATTACTTAAAAGTTAAGCTGTCACAGAAAATAGTTCCAAAAGCGACCAATGCTACATTCAATATTTAACATTTTACTATCACCTTTTGTGTCCATTCACCCGAAAAAACATTGATGTGAGCACCAACAAGGTTTATTTTTGATCGACGTGCCCAGATTCCCCTAACTGCGTTCTTTGTTACTTGTTCAAAAACTGCATAATACCCATTTATTAGTATTGCTCCATCAAAAATCATTTATTATCGTACAAAAAACTTTAACACTGTTATGAAACGAAAAGAAAAGGGAGAAGATTCCCAAGCCAATTGTCAGGAAAGATGATATTGTTATAAGTATTAGTCAGCTCCAAAACATAGCATAATAAGCCACTATAAAATAAAAAATCTACAAAAGTTAAAAGGGAAATACACATACCTTGCACACAATTCTTATGCATTTGCATGTCTCACGCCTAAACTTTCATATTTACATACACAGCACTTTCTCGTTTTAAACCTACTGATACCATAGTTGACACTAAAAACAATAGGAAAGAAAATATTATTATTGAAAGAAAATAGATGGTTATAAATGATGCCCTAAAAGGGAAATGACAACTACAGATAAAAGTAAACACGACTAAAGTTGCATCCAAGGGGTGGTGGTTGGTGGTTGTTGGTGGTCCGGAATGGTGATGGTAAGGTGGGGAGTTGGAGGGCGGGAACAGCGAGGCAACAGCAGCTGTTAGCTGACCAAGATGGCAGCAAGCAGGTAGCTAGGCAGGGAAGCACTGAAACAGCAAAACAAAAAGGTTACGAGGAGGCCGTAGCAAGGTAGGATGACCGGAAAGCAGTAAACAGCAAAATGAATGGGTTGCGGGTTGGGGCAATGGAACAAGCGGCTGGACAGCTTGTAGACAGCAAAAGGAGGGAGATGGTGGAATTGTGGCAGCGAGTCTGGATGGAGGAACAGAAGCAAAACAGCAAAGCAGGAGAGTTTTGGGGCTGCGGCTGTCATGTAGGATGGTTGGAGGGTGGTAGGGGTTGAGGCTGGGTGGTGGACGGTTGAGAGGAGGTGGAGGGAAGTACAGGGGAAAGCAAGGTGCTGTTTTGCAGGGAGGCTGCAGCAGTGAAGTCGACGGCTGCAAACGAAGGATGTAGGGCAAGGGGAAGTCAAACATAAATACCACCTTGAGAGAAAAATACAGTTGAAGCACCACTTAACTTTTGTAGCATAATCACCACCTTGGAACTAGATACAACCTAAACACCACTCGCCCTTGGATAGCCCTAGAAGAGAAAACAAGGGATGCTGGCGGTTGTCCTGATAGAAACACAGTAAAAAAAACACCAATCTAAGCCCTAATACAACAAATATATCGGCAAGAACTAGAAAGGAATGAAAGGAGAGGAGCAAACTTGCTAAATTTGGAAAGGAATTCGAACGAGGCTGCTAAGTTCACCACTATGCTATCAGCATGAATCGGTTGAGTGCGTGGTCATGGAATCACGAGAAGCCAGGCTCCACTTCTGCAGAGGGAGACACCCGTGCAGTCTCCCGAGCTTGGGAGAGCTTCAATCTCATTTGTCAAAGCTTGTATTTGAACATTGACAGTGACAGAGATGTTGTAACCTCCCCAAGCTAAAGAATTTTTTATCACGGCACTAGAAGAACTGGATCCCACTGTTGACTACATTGTCTCTCAAAACACTTACAAAATTTTTTCTATTTGCGAGCAACCATCAATATCGGTCTAAACTTTTTAAAATACACTATGAAACTAAACTGGAACTACGTGTCATGAACATTCTGTTGAATCCTCCCAAAGTAACCCAAAATTGGCTCAACCTTATCTGAAGTAAGGGCAGCAAGAATCTTCCCAAACGTTGGCAACCATGACAGTAAACTATCAAAAAGAACGTCCTAAAACTCTTTATGTACTAGTTATCTTATGTCTGAAATCGACTCTCATGTTCCTCCCTTGCTTACATCCTTGGTGAAGGAGTAGGTGTTCCAAAACCAACATGTTGAGTCTTGTGAACAAACTGTCGTGATCTCTCCAACAAAAGGTGGCACACACCACGTCGCACCGCACTTGATTTTACAACTGTTTCCCCATAGAAAATTCCACGAAACATCTCTTGTCCGTGTTGATCATATATCCTTCTTCGACCACGTCAGGGAATACAACTGGGAATGTCTCTAAGTTGTCAGGCTCAATTCGTCCAACATCTATGTAAAAGCCACGTTCTCGTTGCTTCCACCATCAATGATGAGACTGTATACATTTCCCTTCACACTGCAAAAGGTGTAAAATAGGTTGTGGCAAAGCCACTACTATTCCATTGTAGTCTCAGTCTATACAATTCATCAAATCACAAGCATCTCGCCCTCATTAGGTGGAAGTTGATACTCAATTTTTTTTTCAGCTATCTCTTCGTCGCTAACTTCTTCCACTGCACCATGCTCAATGAAAGACACAACTCGATTCGTTGGGCAACTGAAAGCAATGCGTCCCAAACCATGGCATTTAAAGCATTTTCTGGTTGGGATTGTAATAGGGGTGTTGTTCTTCTCAGGCTTCTCACTCTCGACAGTTTTATCATTCTCCTGACCAGACTTCTCAACTGTCATAGGTAGAGTCTCAAGAAAAGATCATGATGATAGTGTGGTGGTAGATACTGTCTCTGCAATTCCTTCATCTTCCCCGAGTTATTTATCTTGCTCTGTCTTTCTCTATTTCTCTCCCTCTTCAAGTTCTCTCCACACTACGAGGCACTTTTCTTCATTTTGATAGAAGCAAGCTTCACTTTATGATCATTTAGAACATCCTTGTATTCAAAAATCCTCTCACGATCTACAGTCACTCTATGAAGTCGTCCAGTGATTAATTCTCCCCTCAAATTTTGGTATGTCAACTTTCAATCACGAGTCTCTGCATCATCCAACAGGCAGTTCATCCTTGTATCCTCCAACAAGCACTTCATCTCTCGACCTCTTCTAATATTGTTTCCCAAAGTGTCATTGTTTGTGTTCTTCTCCACTGGAGTCATCCATACAGAAGGGAATCAAGTGTTCCTCTCTCTCTTCATTATATCTCGCTACCACGCTTCATGGTGACCTCTCCATGTGTTTTTTTCCTCAATATCACTGAATCGTTGTAGCACTCGATAGAGTTCTCGTTACACTCTTCCATTGTAAGCTCTTGATCAGCGTTCAACAACTGCCTCCTCACTGAAATCATTAGGGATTAAGGCTGGAGGAGTGAAAGGGTGTGTAGGGATGATGTAGGGTGGGAAGGAGAAGAGCAAGGAGGAGAGTCTTCTTTTGTGGCCTTGTGAAAGAGACGAGCAAGGAAGCCAACCAATCGAGAGATTGCTTTCTTTATTAGACCGAATTGAGAACTTATAAGGTAAATATAGTTTATTTATATTAGTATTTTTTTTATTAAATTTGATTTAAATTTATGTGCTAATGTAGATTAGTATTATGCTAATTAAAAACAAAAAATTAAGTGAAAGGAATGATATTTGGTTTGAGAAGAGAGTAGACGATGAAGGAAGAAAAAGGTTTAGGGGGTAAATGAAATTAATATTTTAAATTTATTGACTTAAATTTGATATTTATTATAATATTTATGTTAAATCATATTAATTATTAGTAAAACTCAAAATTTAAAGTAAATTGATTATAAGATCCGCGAAGTTGAATATTTGACTTCAAATAAAATAAAATCGAGTAATTATGTTTTTAAGTTACAATAATATTTCTTGTTTTTAAATATATGTTTGCTTACAATTTTTTTATTATTATGTTTTATATCAATAAAATTAATCACATATGATTCTTCATATTGTTAGTCATGAAGTATGCATATTAAATATTGTTGTCCTAATAGTTCCATAGTAACTTAGAATGATATCATGTTATTGTATAACCTTATGTTCTAGTAGAGATGTATATGTTAGCTTATTTCATTGTCAGATATATATGTCATAGTAGTATTTGACTTTAAAATTTTAGTAAATGTGCATATATTAGTTTATTGCGTGACCTATAAGAATAGTAAGATTGCATTTATTCATAAGTAGATAGAAGTAAAGTGTTTCGTAAAATAAGAAAGCATAATATGAAAGAATGAAACGGTGAATATATGAATGTTTGTATGTGTATGCTAAGAAGAGAAGTTCACCCCTTGTGACACAGGCAAGAGACACCAATTTACTAGATGTTACACTACCACACCAAATAATTGTAATGTTTAGATCGTTAACCGCTGTGCCGACGGGAGGATATCGGTCAGGGCAAGTGGGCACATTTTCACCCCAGACAATCAAGTAAATTAGATCATGAACCACTATTTCGACGTGATGATATTAGTCAAAAGCGTTTTAGGTAATATTTTGACTTAGGTAATATTTTGACAATATTCCTAAGACATATGTTAATGTTAATAGCAAGAAATAAAAGTAAAGTTAAATATTAAACCTTGAAAAATATATTTAAAGTTAATGCATATCAAATTTTAAGTTATTTCAATTAAATAAATGTCATAGACACATATATTAGAATATTATAAAATTTCTTATAGTAAAATATGAAGACTATCATGCATATTATTGATTTTCCTTGAATTATTATAGTTTAGAAGTGTGATTGCTATTGGATTTTCTGTAGATAACTCATTATATCTTTTAAATATTTTTTTCACGTTTTAAGCATTTGAATAAGATGAATAAAAGAGGAGCTAATGTGTATAAAAGGCGATGTCAGGTTTACAAGTTTTCACTTTTAAATATTTTTTCAGATTTTAAGTTTTTAAATATTTTTTTCAGGTTTTCAGGTTTTAAGCTTTTAATTATTTTTATTTGGTCAATTTAATTGTTTTCTTTAGTGACACTTTCAATTAATAATTAGATATTAAACTATTAGTGAGAGAAATATAATAATAAAAAATTCATCATCTGACCGTCTATTCCTGTCTTGGTTAATTCTAAACCTCGGGTCAGGTCATGACACAACAAGTCAGGATGGCAAGACAGCAGCAAAACGGCAAAGTGGAGGATTTGTGGGGTTTTTGTGATGTAGGATGGCTAAAGAGTGACAGGGGTCGAGGCTAGATGGTAGAAGGCTGAAAGGAGGGAAGTGCAGGGGATAGGAAGGTATTGTTTTGTAGGGCTGCAGTAGAAATGAAGTCGACAGTGACTGCGAAGGAAGGATGTGGAGTGAGGGGAAGTCAAAGATAAAAGCCATCTCGAGAGAGAGATACAGCTGGAGCACCACTCAATCTTTAGAGGATAATCACAACTTTGAAACGTGATACAGTCAGAGCACCACTCACCCTTAGGTACAGCTCAAGAAGGAAAAAGAAGGGACGTTGAAGGCTATCCTGGCAACACAATCAAAAACTCTAATCCAAACCTTAATACAACACATATATAAGAAATAAATAAAAATGAATTGAAAGGAAAGGAGAAAACTTCGTAAATTTGGAAATGAATTAAAAACGAAGACACTCAGTTAGACTTTGAGTTGTTCACATGAACCAATCGGTCACGGGATCAAGAAAAGTTCGCTTTCGCTAGTGCAGCGGGAGATGCCCACCTCACTTACTTATAAGGTGTATTTGACTTTTAAAAGTGATAATGATGCTATTTTTTATGTGAAATTAAGGATTTGAGTGCTATGAGCGTAAAAATGAAAGTTTGGGTGTGAGACATGTAGATACATTAGAATTATGTGCTATGCAAGTAAACGCCCCAATTAAAAAAAAACAAGAATAACTATTGAATTAATGTCTAGAGCGTGACAAAATAAAATGAAAACCACCTGAATAACCTAATAAAAATTTCCCACAGAAAAATGTATGGTATATTGCATAGCTATCAACCGCAAAGTTCATATAGAATCACAATATTGATGCAAAACATACAAACCTAGGATTAAAAATTAAGATGCATTTAAATCTTCTTTCATTCCGCTTTCATGCTGCCTATCTTCTCAAAAATTATCTTGACTTAGATGGGAAATATGCTTAGAAAATAACCTTTTTGCAAGTGCACCCTTACATGGCATCATGATTATATGGAGTTGACTATGAAGCAACTCACGCTTCTTTGCAACAGCCACAATCTTAATTCAACAACACAAGAAAAGCACATCACAATGCAGTTTTACCAAAATAAACCTAAAATGAATTTATAGCATTGTAATTAAAAAAAGTAGTGGAACATAAGCCAACATATTTACAGCAAAGTTGATAAGCACAAAATAAAGCCAAATAGAAACAGCGTGCAACAACTATAAATAAATCACTCTAGATCTGAGAGTACCGAATGATAAACTAAAAAATAGTATATTTATGTAACAACAAGTTTTATGACAAATACTTGAGAAATTGAAAGTCAATAATCCAGTAAAATTACTAGTAAACAATGACTAACTAAAAAAAGTTGAAGGACAATAGTAATTTTGAATAAATTGAAACATGTAATTTTCATATATCCATTTACACGCTCATGTGTATGCCTGCTCACTCTCCAGCTTCCATAAAGAGGTCAATGTTGTGATGATAGGAGCTTCTCTAGCCACTTACAAGGAGAACGGTAATTTAGGGCTTGTTTGGGATAACTTTGCTATTTATTTTCTATTGTTTTACTTTTATTTTCTTTTGTTTATGTTTTGATTTGAAACAAAACTTATTTGGCATATTTGATCAAGATATAATTATTTTTAAAAACACTAGAAATACCTAAATGTTATTTTGAATTTTTCAAAAACATGTTGCTTTGTTTTTAAAACCAAAAAAAAAAAGTAAAAACATACTAAACAAACAAGTTTTAAAAACAAAAACAAACATAAAAAATAAATTTGATCCCAAAAAAGCCCTTAGCGTGGATTTATTTGCAAGCATTCACATAGATCATCATGTGTTAATGCATAAACAGGTGTGTCAAAGAATTGGATTTCATCGGAAAGAGAATGCACAATCTTATTCTAAAAATGTTTTCAATACTAAGAAAAGTAAAGGCAATATTAACAGCATTCAGTCTTTCATGACTACAAAACATGATGGAAGAACTTGAGAGGCGGTCCAAATATTGGAAATAATTGCAGAAGATGAACGGATAAAAAATCAATTTTTAGAAGACAATTTCCTGCCATTGCAAGAAATTTAAGGCATATAAGTGAAGATTATCCATACAATTAAAGAAAGAGTCAAGAAGAAGAAGGATAGAAAAAAGATGTCAGCATTGAGAAATAGCCGTGGACGTTGTCCCCCTTCCCCGTTTATTTTAATAACTCAAACTCTGGAAATGGTTATGAAAAAAATTTAAAGCCATTGAAAATAATTAAAAATATAGTTTCTACAAGAAAATTTAACTTTACAAAAAACTTACTAGGATTATTAGTTAGGCGACTCAGCACTCCAAATTCCAATGTCAAAGTACCACCACCAGCTGTTGATGTTATCTAAAGACATTCAAACTGCATATTAAAATAACTTTAAATCGATTTTGGCACATCGATTCTGAACACTACCACAGATTAGCAAGAGATTTTGACACATCAACGATAATGCAATTGTGTGTTTTAACTCCAAAAGGCCAACTAATAAACAAAAACCATTGGCAACATGGATTAAATACAGCCATCGAAAATAAGAAGTCATAAAGATGCGATTATAGATTGATAAACATATTTAAGAGAAGAAACAGAATCAAGCATGTACAGAAACAAGTTTCAATAAGAACAGAATAAAATGCAGCATGGGTCCTTATACTGAATCAGAGCTTGATTTCACACCATGTTTAATGGAATGCTAGAGCAGAAATATAATATCAAGTTTACAATATTCTTCAAGCAAAATATACAAATGATCTCGTCAGAAAATATGAAAAAAGTAAATATTTTATTATAACTTCCGATTATATTTGATAGTGTTGAAATATAAAAATCAATCCTGAAACAAAAAAATTAAACAAAACAAAGAGTGCAAAAAAAAAAAAAAATTAGAAGCATGCCTGGCTTTCATGCTCATCAACACCTAGTAAAAGATTAACCGATCCAAATGGGATTCCTGTAAAACATGCCACAGAATTAATCACCATATTGACAAACTTTTTAAACAAATGTTTTAAGAATTAGATCATGTAGAAAGAACAAAACCTTCTCTTAATATAAACCCCATGAACCCCCACCCCCACCCACCTCCTTACAATGTTTCAAAAGCGGCCAAAAACTATTTATTTATGAGTGGACCAGCGAAGTTCGACAATAATATAATTCAAAAACAGCTCATCCATAAGCTTAGAAATTTCTTTACAAACCAGAAAAATGTCCACAAAGTATCTTTAAGTGGAGCCCGAAAATAATCCTCAGTATCCTTAGCGGAAGTGACTTTAACAAGCATTTTCTTAATAAAAAAAAGGGAAACTTACGTGCAGAACACAATTCTGATGTATTTACATAATTCACATCTAAACTTTCAAATTTATATATTTTGCACTTTGGTGCTTTAAATATATGTATGAAAAAGTGTATTTTATCTTTAAAAAGTGATAATAGTGTTATCTTTTATGTGATATTAAAGATTTGAGTGTTGTGTGTGTAAATATGAAAGTTTAGGTGTGGGATATGTAAATGCATAAGAATTGTGATAACTACGTAAATGACCCTAAAAAAAAAAACATATAAACTTATACTAAAAATTACAATACTAAAAAGTATTGCAAAGTAAATAAAGTAGTCTTAGAAATTAAGGAAATAAGAAAATTCAAGTAGAAAAAACAACCTACTAAATATTAATCAAAGACACTGAATAAGACATAAACCAAATACTATGACAAAAAACAACCAACATTTTAATTCTATAATTTTCTTCTAAAATCATTTCAACTGGAAAAGAAATATGAATTTTCAAATAAAAAAACAAGCATGAGTTTGGTAATGGAATGAAAATCTTATATAAGAAAAAGGAGGGTTTACATACATACCACTCAATTCTTATGTATTTATATAGCTAACACCTAAAATTCAATTTTTACATACAAACTACTTTATCTATGCATGAAATGGTATATGATATGAAATATTTGGGTGGTATAAAGATAAAAAGCAAATTTTAAACATTAGATATGTAAATTAATGAGAATTGAGTGGTATGCATGTAAATGCCACTAAGAAAAAATAATGGATCTAAAACGGTTCATATGATATATATTATAAAGGTTTTCATTCAAGTTTATCCCTCAGTCGCACTACAATGTAGTGTTCTATGCCACATCACTTAAAATAAATACATCAAAACAAGCAAAGAAATTAGGCAGTGTGGAAAGTTAAATAATAGAACTTGAGAATACAAGTTTGGTAAATTATATAGAATAGGAAAGAAGGTGCTCCGGCCGCTCATAAATAAATATGCAAGGCTTAGAAATTTCCTGGTAACTCTATTAATTAAGTTGGTAAAGGTTTCTAGCTTCCAACTACTTTCATCTCTGCGAGGGTTAGAATTTCATACATGCTCGCTCCTAGCCTTGCATTCTCTCTTCCAGTTCATTCGTTATCTTCATTTTCAAGCGAAAAAAAATAGAACGGTTTATCAAGCATTGGAGCAATCTTGTCCTCCACACAGCCGTCTAAGAAATATTGACATGAACAGCTTTTAGTTCGTTTGGCTATAAGTATTATATATAAATAAGAGAAATCCATCACACTTATTACAAGCAGCCTCAAAACTAAATTCTGGATATTTCAAAGGTTTAATCCTCATATGAAAAAAAAATCATAATTTACAAGTTCTAGTGACGCGGGGCTCAGAAAGCTTGGACCTATCGGTCCAGCCAGCATTGCCACCCAAGGGAGAGGGTTCCCCCTTTCCTATTCTATTTCTATGTAATATCATCTACCATATATATAAGCTAATTTGCTTACTTAGAGTTTAGTTTTTCATTGTTGCGGATTCCAGACCTCTGCTTTCGGGCTTTTCTTCATTTGAGGTTGTATCCGACGGCAAGAAGGTGCTCAGGCCGTAACTCACACAAGGTAGTGATTAACTCTGCTTGTTTCATCTCTTCTAATTGTCGTCCAGTCCACCGCAATCCTTCTGCCTGTTGTCTCCTTCCTCCAGCATCTCCCTAAATGCCAACTTCCTCCTGCATCTTTCTATAGGCTGCTCCTTCTGGCACCTTCTTGGTTGCTTATTGTCTCCTTCCTCCAGCATCTCCAGGCCGCAGCTTCCTCCAGCCTCCTCCTGCAGGCCGCTGTTTCTTCTGGCATCTTCCTAAAGGCCACTCCTCCCTCTGGCATCTTCCTAGCAGATGGCCCTTCCTCCAACCCTCCTCAAGCCGGCCGCCTTTCCTCCAGTTCTCCTCCAGCAAGCCGCCCTTCTTCTGGCTCCCCTCCTGCAGGCCACACAACCTCCTGCACTTGCTAGATAGACCGCCGGCCCCTCCAATCCATTCAGCACCACAGCCACTACTTCCAACGCCCTTCTAGCGGACCGTCGCTGCTTCTTGTTCACTCCAGCACTTTCACACCTCCCTACAATCCGATCTAATCCTGCCACTCTCCCCTAGAGGGGGTGTTATGTGTTTTGTGTTGTTTTTATTCTTATTTTGAGAAGTCATCATTGTGACTTTTGAATTCAGTAATAATATTTCTTTTTCTCATGTGGTTTGGGTTAACTATGGCATCGTCTGGTGCAGAAAAATTATAATTCAAACAAAATTATATTTGTAATTCATAAAGTGGACATTGTCAAAGCTACAGAAAATCTACACATAACATACGTAAAAATAATCAAAGTGTACTGAATAGAAAGGAGAATGGATAGAGTAAATGTAATAGGACCATCAATTGTACAAATAGACTTGTAGAAAGTAGCGTTAGCACCTCATGTAGCACTTAAAGGAATGACTGGTACAAGAGGACAAGTAAAATCTGCCCAGTAAATTTTTGACATAAGGCTAATGAAAAGAAGTTGTCTAAAAATAGGACATCAGTAGCAACAGTTCGAGCAGCAGCAATAACATAAATAACCACCACCTTATATCAACTAATCTATGTTACACGGACATGAGGACACGACACGGACACGAGACACGTCTACTATTAAAAATATGGGACACTGAAACGTGTTAGATACGTCATTATAATAAAAATTACTAAAAATATATGTTTATATTAAATAAAAAAAGAGTTAATAACATTAACTTTCACGAATTAAGATGCCCATATATAAATTTTTAGCTTATGACATACAAAATGAAATCATAATAATATAGATTATCTTGTATTATATCAAAATTTAACTTTGTTAATCCATGAAAAGAAATAAAACCTAATAATAAATAAGTAATAAATTAATAATGTGTCCCGTATTCCCGTGAGACTGAGTGACATTTACTAAAAATTTTGGAGAGTTTACACACGCACCACCAAATTCTTACAAATCTACATATCTTACATCTAAAATTTGATTTTTATATTTATGTCACCCAAATATTTCATAGCGCATCTAAATATATAAATTAAACCAAATGAAGTACATCTTTTTACTTTTTATAAATATGTAAGGTGGCATATAAGAAAAAAAGAAACAGTTGGTGTTAAATATATAAATTCATAAAAATTGAGTTGTATGAATGCAAGTCATTCCTAAATTTTACATTTTTATAATTTTAATCTTTAAAATATTTTTAAAATTTTTCATTCATAAATTTAGAAAGTGTTGGAATTTAGGACGCCCATGTCTGAGTCTCTCTTTTTTAATATTATTTAATTCAGACATTTTTATTCCGTGTCTGATACGCGACCCAGCCGTGTCGAAGCCGCGTCCGCGTCTGATAAGTGTCTGAAAATGCACGGCTCTTTATTTAGGAGTGTCCGTGTAATGTAGCAACTAATTGGGGACTACATACTCCTCTGATCATTCATGTCAAATACTAAATTAAGTGTTAGTTCAATAGTTTACATAATTAGGAGTTTACATTTTTCCTTCTTCTATTCCTTTCAGATTATTCTATCAATATGTATCATCATTATATTTTTAGCCCTATGTTCTACACAACCAAACCGCATAATTTTATCTTTACAATGTTATATCTAATAATCGCCATTCCAACCATCTCTAATATTATCAATTTCACCACACAAGAATTACTTTTTCGTTTTATACTTAAAATAAGAATTTTATTCCTACCATATATTAATTGTATTACATATTCATCCCATTATTATTTTAATCAAACTCAATTATTGCCCGAATCTAACAAGCAAATAAAAGAATGAAAAAACACTTGATGCCATGAATATTGTCACAGCATGCTAAGGATGCCATTAAAATATTGTTATAGGATTGAAAAGAAAAAAGACATGTCAACTCATCCTTCATTAACAAACATAAAATAGGGGCATTTACACACATACCACCTGATTCCTATGTATTTACATATCTAACGCCTAAACTTAGCTTTTTAATTTAAAACACCCAAATATTTTATATCACATAAAAAATACTTTTAAAAGGTGAAATACATCTTTTCATGCATAAGTAAAGTGGTGTGCATTTAAAATTGAAGTTCAACTACTGAATATGTAAACATATAGGAATCGAATGGTAAATACATAAATGTTCCCATAAAATATAACAGATGGTCAATCTGAGGGAATGAGCAAACAACCTGTAGGAGTTTCGAAAGCAGGTAACATTCTCCAAGCCAAGTCCTCAGCTAAATGAAGCAGCTCATTATCATAACTTTGAAGTTTCATGCCCTGGAGGAAGTACAGCCAATTTCCAAAGTTTATCAATAACTCAGATTCAATAATAGAACTCCATACAAGGAACGTTTACAACTAAATCATCGACTGCAGGTTTGACAAGTTTGTCCATAATAATCGGTCATTAAATGCTTCACATATCCCTCCATAATTTAATAGATATGTAGATCCCCCTAAATTTTTGGGTTTTTAAATATATTCATTATTTTATATTTTGATTGTGAAAATATTCTAAAAGTGTTCTAAGAGCATACAAAAAATCACCCAAATATTTCAAGCCACTTTTATATTAAATGTCCATTAGATCCAATTGAAATTTCATGCTCTTCTTCAGAGCAGTGAGATGAAGCTAACCATGTGTTTACATACATATCACCCAATTCTTACTTCTTTACATATCAATCAAACGCCTAAACTTCTATATTTACATACATGGCATCCAAATCATTAACTTGACCACTTGCATTTTAAAAGTGAAATGCGCCTTTTTATGCGTATGTTTATCACACCAAAGTGTTATAAATGTTAATATGAAAGTTTAAATGTGACATATGTCAATACAAATGAATTGTGTGGTATGTATGTAAAATTCCCTAAATAATAATAAAACAAGAGAATGAAAATTTGGAAATCACACGGAATACTGCTAAACATGCCTATTTCTAAAATCACAAATTACAATAGGTGTGAACTTTATAGCATATATCCCAACACACTTCATAGCCAATACTGACATCAGATGGCATCACAAACACTCTGCTCTGCTCACCTACACTATCTATTGAATAACTAGATGTTCAATGATTTAAGGCTAGTTATTTGTGCTTTGGGAATACGTAGCACACAATCCTTATGTATTTACATATCTCACACCTAAACATTCATATTTACATACAAAGCACTTCGGTGGTTTAAGCCTACGCATAAAAGTGAAGATAGTGTTATTTTTTATGTGATGTTAATAGAAATAAATACATTTCTAAAACAAAATATGTTAATATCAAATATTTTCACAGAAATGAATGGAATCAAACTCATATAGCTTGTTCAGAAAATATGAAAAACACAAAATGAAATACTCAGCACAGACAATTTTTTAATAGTGCATGATTAACAAAAGTGCATCACAGAAAATATCATACCGTAGAATAATCACTCGCAATAAGATGAGCAGAAAGTAAACCACCGAGAACCCGGATTGTCGTCTCAAATACAGAAACTGTCTTGTTCTGCAAAGTTAAGAAGCAAGATATTACAAATGAAAGAGAGATAAATAAGTAAGAAATAAAATAAACACTTGACTAAATTGTAAGACTTTGACAAATAAAAGTACTGTCAAAACATATATAGGTCCATTTTCCTTAAATACAAAAACAACAACAACAACAAAGCCTTAATCCCACTACGTGGGATCAGCTACAAGAATCTCTTTCTCCATTACATCTTATTTAGTGTCATATTTTCATTAAGTTCTAATAAATTAAGATCATTTTTTATACAATAAGCCCAAGCCTTCCTAGGTCTACCTCTGCCTTTCTTCATATAAGTCGAATCTAAAACATCTACTCTCCTAATCGGATCATCAGATGGTCGACGTTTAACGTGACCAAACCATCTAAGACTACTCTCTATAATTTTGTCCGTCATTGGAGCTACACCATCCCTATCACAAATATATTCATTTCCCATTTTGTCTCTAAGTGTAAAGCTACTTATCCACCTAATCAGTCTCATCTCGGCAACACTTAACTTACTATTATGCTTCTCTTTTAAAGACCAACATTCAGTTTCATAGAGTATTGCAGGTCTCACCACCATCTTATAAAATTTTCCTTTCAGTATAAGAGGTATTTTTCTATCACACAAAAGGCCTGAACCATTCCTCCACTTCAACCAACCAACTTGAATTCTACTGATAACATCCCCATCTATATCACCATTGCTTTGAACAGCAGACCTGAGATATCTAAATAGTTCACACCTTTTAATAATTTGATCACCCAAAGTTACACTTCTATCACTAGAGCTACTACTACTAAAATTACATTCCATGTATTCAGTTTTAGTTCTACTCAAATGAAAGCCTTAAGACTCTAATGTAGACCATAATTCAAGTTTTTTCTGGGTTTTATCTCTCGTCTTATCCACAAAAAAGATATCATCAGCAAAAAGCATACACCAAGGTACATCTCCTCCTGTAAATGTCTAGTACGACCATCCATAACTAAAGCAAAAAGATATGGGCTTTAAACCGATCCCTGATGTAATCCAACAAAAATAGAAAAATATATGATCAATCTTCCTTCAGTTCGAACACAAGTAACAACTCTAGTACACATATCTTTAATGACTTGAATATAAGTCATATCAACGTCTTTCTTCTCAAGAACGCTCCAAAGAACATCTCTTGGAACCTTATCGTAAGCTTTTTCTAAATCAATAAAAATCAAATGTAGATCCTCCTTATCATCTCTGAACTTCTCCATCAAAACTCTCAATAAATGTATAGCTTCCATGGTACACCTGCCCGACATAGATCCAAATTGATTATGAGAAAGTTTTATAAAGTGTCTTAACCTACGTTCAATTACCCTCTCCCATAATTTTAAAGTATAACAAGTCAACTTAATTCCTTTATAATTCGCACACTCTTGTGCATCCCCTTTAATCTTAAAAATGGGAACCAAAATACTCTTCCTCCACTCCTCAGGCATCTTTTTAGTTTTTAAAAAGAAATTCCTCCAATATGGGTGTTAATAATTTATTAAGCATTCTTCTGCTATATGTAGTTTGTACGTTCTCACGGGCCCTAGAAGCCAATTGGCCTAACAATGGGGAATGCTAACAAACTACCAACAGAAAAGAACAGGCAAGTGCTGAGAAATCAAGCCCAATGTCAACATTAATTTAGGGGTCGTTTGGGATCATTTTTGCTTTTTATTATTTATCTTTATTTTATTTTATTTATATTTTGACTTGAAACAAAACATATTTGGTTATTTGATTAAAGCATAGTTGTTTAAAAACCACTCAAAACACAAAAAAGTTGTTCTGGGTGTTTGCAAATATATGTTAATTTGTTATTAGAAATAGAAATAAATACATGTAAAAAATACACTAAATAAATATGTTTTTAAAAACAAAAACAAAAAACAAAATTGATTCCAAACAAACCCTAATTTCCACGAGGATAACCATTTTATTACAGGTTCCTAAGCATTGCATGTTGATGGATGTGACAAAAAGCAACGCAACATTACCATGCAGGAAAAGCAAGATACATGTGCATCAAACTCATAAAGTGTATATAGATAAATTTGTAATTGAGAAAATACAAGATTAGCAAACCATGTTAAATATGGAATCAAACCATTATGTATAATTACCAAAATATGAAATAAATTCATTTGTACTACTAACAATTTGATGTACTGAGCCCGCAACAAGCATTTAGCCAGTACCCACACGGAGACGCTGCAAACCCCTAGTAAACAAAATTGAAAGATAAGGTACCCGAGATGATAAAATGCCTTGATAACTTAAAATATAGTTTAATTTGATCTTTCAAAGCTTCATTCTCTCAAGTCTCATCAGTAATCTCTCAGAAATGGTCATTTCTCACAGAAATGACAATAAAAACTAAACTCTCAATTTTCCCCGAGTGTAAAGCTCAACAGATGAAAGTATAGGGACCAACTCTAATGAAGTGATGAGATTCCTCTCATAAAATATATCAAAAAGGTTGTGACCTCTTGACTAACTAACAGAATGATTATAAGCAAACTAAAACTGATGAAGAATCAAGTCTCATGCCTCATGCTCTTTCCTCTAAAGCACCTGAGAAGATTTTCCAAACTACGATTCATCCATGTATCTATGGGTGCATTGCTAAATTGAACTAGAGCTTTGTGCAAAGCTTACTCCAAAGAGTCCCCCAAAAATGTTTGAGAAACTTCGCATCACAATCTGGTGTAATAGTCTCAAGTTCACCATGTTGTCAAGTTATCTCTCTAAAGTACAAATCAATCATGTGTGTTGCATCCATCAACTTGTGGCAAGGTGCAAAGTGCGGCATCTTGGAAAAGACACTAGCTCTATGCAACTAATCTAGCAAATCATTCAATCTTGAAATGGGAACCAATAATTAATGGTTGCACGATGTTTGGTCGGGACGCAATGAAATCCTCTTAGCATAAGCTACATTGTGTTTGGTGTCGACTCCAAGGATTTACAACCTATCACTAATGTCAGTCCTTTTGATGCTCCTGTTAGAGCTTGCAAAAAAGTAATTCATGGCACTATAGTCTCAAATTTTGTATGAATGCCCATTACCTCGGACTTATTCCAAAATAAGAATATGATGTATTTTTCATCTTTAATGAAATAATATGTGTTCCATAGCCATCATGATGTAAGAATGGTCTTACTGCCAACGAAGGCTTAATATAATATGATAAATATCCATATGTATCACATCACACCACACCTATTTCGAAAATTTGCCTCCAATAGAAAACTCAAGGAGGTATCTCCTTTCAACTGTGATCTTATTTTCTTTCTTCAACCAAGATTGAGAATAACACCTAATATGCATTTGTATGGTAAGACTCGACGTGTCTTATCATTTGAGTAGACAAAACATTTTCACAAATGACTCTATGAAAAGATTGTACACATTTTCAATCACAGTGCAACTAGTAAGAAAGATGTTGCAGGGAAGCCATTGTTGCTCTTTAGTGGACTCATCCTGAAGGATCCAACCCTCTTTGGTTGGAAGTTAAAACTCTTCTTTTGTGTTTTCACTTTCTCTAGTTTCCCCTATGTCATTGTTCATTTCTTTTACTGCTCTCGACACATGTGTACAAAACCGTGACACAAATATTTTCTAGCTCTAAAGGACTTAGGAGTACTGGTGGCAGCAACCTTCTCTTCACCATGAGCTAATTTCTCCAAGCAAGGGGCCAACTAGAATGCTCTAATGGGTGTGCTCCTTCCACCTGATCCTGAGGTCAATCCATGTCTATAATGTGTGGTTATCCTCAAGTGATTGTTGATTCTTCATCTTAAAACTAGTGTTTGAATATCGAATATGGACCAATAAGACTGCAATTACACCACATTATTTATAGATGGTTTCAATCATCCAAGATACCTCACCATTATGTGATCTTCTAGCTTCATCAAGACACATTTCACATGAGTTGATTAAATTCAACGGCAATCCTCCACACAAGAATTTCTCTAATTCAGGTTGTGAAGTTTAAAGAACATACCCTATCGATAAAACGGGAGAAGATATTTATGTTATACTTCTTTTTTCATCTTAGTCGTGTGATAATCTTGTTTTTTCCTTTTCGTTGTCAAACATGCTTCGGATTCTTCCGCCATGATGACTTGTGTTTCCTAAGTTTGATGGTTGTCAATTTAAATCTTTTCCTCTTATGAACATCCTTGTATTAAAAAATTTGTTCCATTATTTATAATCACTCAATAAATTCATTTGAATCCAAGCATATGTCAAAATCCAATAAGTTTATCTTCACCTCCAAATCATTGTCCCTCCTCTAGTATTCAATGACAAACTGTCAGGGCGTTTAATTATTTATCGCTAGAAGCTTTCCGGTGTAAAGGATCGACTTCCTCTTCTCGATCCAACGAGTCATCATTATGGCTAACCTCTCTGGGTTGTCTCCTCTCAAAGGCAACAAATATTTGTTGCAATTGAAGGATTTCCTTTGCATTCTTCTATTGTAAGCTAATGAACACCTCTTTGCATGTTTCTCCTCAAAGGCATGGCATCCATTTTCTCCCAATTAAGGTTAGGTTAAGAGTTACGGCCAAGGATGGAGGGTTTTGGTAGATGTATTAGATTTAGTTATGTGGAATTTCAGTTCAGGAATGAAAAAAAGAAATGAATCATGGGAGATTTTTGTCGAGATCTAGCATGAAATGACGCCATTCAAAAGTTCCCAAAAAGTGTAATAGGATCAAATTAAATTGGGAGAGGTTGTGGAATAGCAATACAAAGAGAATATGTTAGGCTGGTGCAATTGGACAGGGACAAAAAAAAATGTTTGACCGCTGTTCAAGCTAAAAATAGTAGAGAGAACCATGAAATGATGGTTCCAACAAAGCACAGCTGCAAAGAGAGATCAACCAATTCTAGAACAAGCTACATACACAACTTGCAAAAGAAAGAAGATACAGAACTATTTAGAGCAGATAATTAGAGAATTTCTAAATGCAAAAACCAAAGAGAAAATCCAAAACAAGAAAAACAACAATGTATAAATAGTCCCCTCTCAAATTAGCCCTAATTCTATTTCAAATTTTATAAAAAAAATGAACCCACGTGCCTGGAAGCAATTTGCAGACGAGGCTTTTTCCGCTTTGGTTTGAAATGGGAAGGCAATGAGTTTGAGCTTAAACTCAAGACTTTATGATTAGAAATAAATCTCTCAGCAACTAGAGCAAGTGAGATGCACTAGTAATCATTATCCTTGTTCTTGTTTTTATTTTTTACACGTTGATATTGCACAAGTGATAGAATTTTATCAAGGGTGAATGTGCTTGATATTCTTTTTGAAAGCTTCCCGCAGACCCCATCCTATCCATCCTAAATTAGTTTAAATTCTGAACAAATCTGCTTTGTAATATCTAGAATTTGTTATGACCATTTAGTGAAAATAAGGATTTGCTTTAATCAATGAAACTAACTGTTACGTACCTCAGAACCCTAAGAGCATGTAGGAAACCTCTTGAAATAATGGAGCTAGATGTTAGTTCATCCAAACTTGAGGAACCTACATGTACATGATCCTTCAAGATATTATATTCTAGGACTTTTAAGTAGAATCACGCACTTAAAATGCACTACGCATGACTGAACATAAAGGTAACAAAACTGCTGAATAATTTTCTCATGTAGTGTGACTAGATATTAGATAGTTGGGGCATTTACAGACATAGCATACAGTTATTATGCATTTACATAACTCATACCTAAACTTTTATATTTACAAAGCACTCAAATCATTAATATCATATAAAAAAATAGCACTATTATCACTTTAAACATGAAATACACATTTTCAAGCATAGGTTTAAAACACCGAAGTGCTATGTATGAAATATGAAAGTTTAAGAGTGAGATATGTAAATACATACAAATTGTGTGCTACATATGTAAATTTCCCTAGATAGTTTAACTCATGCAAAACTAATGAATGAAAATAAACTTCATAAAGGTACTAAAGACAGCCCAGAAAAAACATTCTGTCATCAAACTTTCCGAAAAAATTGAAAACGCGTGAAATGCAATAAGGAAGAAAACATATCATAAAATTGCTGAAACTTAGCACATGTAATGTTAATCCGGGAAAGTTTAAAAAGAAATCACAAAAAAGCAATCTGATTAGCACATGCTATAAAGTCATTGAAATGAAATGTTTTATGGCTCATGATTGACATATTAAACATCTTAAAAGGTCCATCAAGCCCAAAATGGGTCATACGACAAAAGTTCAGATGGTTTACTCGATCAGACCTGCTAACTCCAATCAATTGGTTTTTGTTCATCCAGTCAAACCACCAAGGAACCATCCACAATAAAAAACAGTTATCATTTCAATTTAAAAGCAAACCAAACAAAAGAAATAGGATTGATTCATCTTCCTTCATCGCCAATAGTAAAATTACAATTAAAAGCACACATACATGCACAAGTACATACATAAAAACATACATGAGAGCAGACAACCAAAAAAAATTGGAAAATTTATAAACATGACACACCATTCATATTTATTTACATATCTAACACCTAAACTTTCATATTTCCATACATAACACTCTAATCTTTAATATCACATCAAAAATACCAAATGTTAATAACTTCTTAAAGGTTAAGTAGACATTTTATGCATAAGTTAATGACACCAAAGTGTAATAAATGAAAATATCAAACTTTAGGTGTTAAATATGTAAATATAAAGGAATTGTGAGATATATATGTAAATTTCCCAAAAAAATTTTGACAAAATCTATCAAGTTCTATACCAAAAGCTAAGCTAAGAAACCCTAGATCAAACTTGACCATCTGGACGTCACAAGTTCAATGGGTTGGTGCAGGTAAATACGAGTCTAAACGTAGACAATAGCCATTGAAACTCCTAGACAAATGTATGCTTTTACACTGTGAGTATACATATAGACAATAGCCATTGAAACTCCAAGCCAAATGCAAGCTTTTACACTAGACAAAACCCTCTATAAATAGTGGATCATACAATAGCAGTCTTGCAAAAACCAGATCCACACTATCTTCATGCTTTCCTCGCTTATCACATTAGGGCCTTGCTAGAGAGATTTAACAACAGCAAGGCACAATAACTTAGAAAATTCTTATGTAAGTATGTGTAATTGGAAGCATTACAAAATCATGTACACAAATGAAATTATATTCTTACTAATGAAACCAAATTAAAGAATAGGCTAATACTCACAATATCAAATCGAACATTTTCACCAATCCATTCGATAGCAGAACCAAACCGCTCACAATCTCCTAGTAAGGCCAATGTGTCCAAGGAGTCGATCTGCTCAAAGATTTTAATGGTAACAAAAAACAAAAGAAATGTACTTGTTCAGGAAAAAAAATAAAATTATGAATAATGGCATCCTTACAAGAGTTAAAGCGTAACCACCAAGTGTATCCTCCCCTTGACAGGTTAAGGGCCTCAACTCATCACGTGGAAAAGCATGTTGCATGTATCCATCAAAGGCATGATAAAACATGTCTCTTACCTTGAAAACAGCAAGAGAATTATGTTTAAATTATCTTAAAAATTTTAAATTTGAAAATTTAACACTTAAAAGCAGGATCTAAAACTAGTTTAGTATTTAGCATAAGTGTCCGAAATTTATTCAAGTTCTAGAAGAGGGCCATTTTGCAGAGTATTTCGCTAATGTTTAGTTGTTTCAGATAAACTCATTTTTTGCAAACAAAATTCTATATTTATTTAAAATGCAAAGTGTTTCATTTTTATCCATCCACCTGAAGACTTTCTGCAATTTTTTTAAACGTCATTACCATGAACCAAAAAGAAATTTTAAATGTGACTTCTCAAGCTTGAATTCACTTTTCAAATATATGAAATATTGCGTCAAAAATAAGAAACCTCCAATCAATTTACTGTCAAACAAACATTCAAACCCAACAACTAAACTCATATCCAACCAATTCCAACGAATAATTTTAAAAAACCTGGACCCTAATGTTTAAGTTCAAATCATTCCAATGAATAAAATTCCAATGGTTACATAGAAGGCAAAATCTAATTTTCAATGGCTTGGAACTAAAACATTCGTATAGCTCACAAACATTAGTATATTATTTACTCGAACTATCAGATTTTAGAAATACGGTAGTGAGAATTGTCCTTTAAAAAATGATTTTGTTGGGCCTTCTAACAGTAAATGCATCAAGTGCCCAATTAAAGCTTTTACTGAGTAATAGCGTGACTGGAGTTGTAATGAGGGAAGAGCAGTGAAATTGACTTAACTAGAAAAATAAAACCTTCAAATTTTATTTTACCCAAAAAGGACTATAATCTCAAGTTGAACAAAGGAAACTACTTGTTTTGCATGAAACTGAAGATTTGAAGCACAATTTACTAATAGACACGCCCCCTTCAACATCAAGCACTGTGATTTTTAGCACCAATTGACATGAAGATAAAGCTTAAATAAAAGATAATATACCTTCAACCATCATCATCAAAATCATCATATTACATCATCATCACCATTAAACTATAAAGTGTCTCCTATGATGAAAGTGATTGCTTCAACCATCATATTTGAGGCCTACATTTTAAAGCCCCCTATAAATTGGCCCTAATCATTATATAGATCTACAAGCAATCTCAGTGTGCACTCCATCTACTTCTTCGAAAAAACAAAAAAAAACAAGATTGCTAAATATTGTTTTCATATTTAACAAAATAATAATAATAATAATTTTACAACAAGGTTATCATATGC
Organism: Phalaenopsis aphrodite; assembly: GCA_003013225.1. Lineage (NCBI taxonomy): Eukaryota > Viridiplantae > Streptophyta > Magnoliopsida > Asparagales > Orchidaceae > Phalaenopsis > Phalaenopsis aphrodite. The sequence continues at coordinate 931,072 of NEWO01000022.1, read as the reverse complement.
CACATGTCTCGCCTTAGGGGACGACCAGCACCGAATCCAAAAAACATCAACCACAAAATGCAATGCAGCGCAATAAACGACCAACATTGAACATGTTTCTAACTAACCCATCATACCTACTCATCGAGTATCATTAATCATCACCCAAAACTACCTGGCTTATCCCTACTAAGGATGCAAAAATGGCCACACATTTAGGGGGACCAATACCATATTTCGACAATATCGTAGCAACCATCTTCCACATTATTTATGATGATACAACCCCTATACTATAAGCACATTACCATCAGAAATTTAAGGACATTATTCACAATGCCACCATAACATCCCCCACTCAATCTCTAAGCTATCTATAAATATGTCTATTGTTTCTATAGGAGGCTTTATTTCTTTAACTTTGTAACAATGAGAAAACGGAAATTGGGCAGCTATAATTGTTTTTAGTTTTCACTATTTAGCCGGGTAGAATTGCTCTCTCCTCATACAATGGATGTAAGCTTATATGGCTAAACCATTGACATTGTTGTATGATCATGATGCGGGGATGAGGGGATCAGTCAATTGAACCGGCTGGCAGATGTACCGACAGAACCAGTCCAGAGATTGTTGGTCCATGTTCCTAGGAAAACGAGCGGCAATTAGGAGGGGGTAGCAATGCTACCAACCTTCCCCTACCTTTTCATTTTTGGTTTTCCTGTTTGGAGTCTATATATGTGATGTTTGTTTAGAATTAGGGTTATGTTACATTGTGTTACTATTTTCATATTCTCCTTGAAGTCTCCTTCTCCCTCGCTTGGGTTGTATCCGACGAAGGGTGGGGCTTTAGCTGTAACGTGCTCTGAGGTGGTGTTGTTTCCTCTCCTATCTTCTTTCCTACCCCTTCTCCTCCCCCTTCCTTAGTTGTCGGCCACCCCAGGTCCTTTTTGTGGGTCGGTCAACCCTTGTTGCTGCTGCAGAATACAGTTTGCTTTCGTTTCTACTGAGTTCTAAACAACTTCCCGCATCAGATCCTCATTCATTCTCTCATTTAATTTCTTATTAATCATTATTAATAGGAAAATTTGCATTTGTAGCACAAAATTCTTATTATTTACATTACTTACACCCAAACTTCTATATTTACATACATAGAGCTTTGATGCTTTAAACCTATACATGAAAAGTTGTATTTCACTTTTAAAAAGTGGTGATAGTGCTATTTTTTATATTATATTAAATATTTGAGAGCTATGTCCGTAAATATGAAAGTTTAGGTGTGAGATATGCAAATAAATAAGAATTGTGTGCTTAGTAGGATTGTAAGCCTTCAATCAACAAAATAAATCGATCTAAAATCTCCCGTTCCCAACTTTCTATTTCCCTGTATGACCCATCAGGACAACTGCGGGACCAATCAAACCATTTGTCCCCTTTTTCCAACTTTTCAACGTTCGCATTTACTAATCAGGATTGCACTCTATGTAATAGTTTGAGCATGAATTCAAAAAATCTCCTACATTCCCCCTTCTCAACCTTCTATATGAACCAAAAGAGACAAAAAGAGACAACCACCCCTTCTCACGCAATGCCCTAATCAAAATTCATCTTGACGAACCGGCCCATCCTCGTACAGATCACCAAAAAAAAACACAAGCAATTATCGCTTATTGCAAATCCTCGTCGCCAACCATAATCCCTAAATATACTTATTCTAAACCCCCAACTTCCACTATTCCTCCGCTCTACAAGCATCATAGCACAACGCGCGCTGCAGCTCTCCTGCGTGACAGCTTAAACCTTCCAAATCTAGCATAACCTAACAACTGGTAAGAACAGCAACCTCACAATGCATGAATCTCCGTTTAATCTCAGAAAATGATAGAAAATTAACAAGTTATGATCCGATGGCGCACCTCTTCTCGCAATTCTCTAGCCTCCGAAACCGTCACAACGTCAGCTTGAACCAGAAGTGGCTGGATGGCGAAGAAAACTAATAGAAACGCCGCCGCCGCCATTGTTGCAACCAATACTTCTCTATTCCTCTGGATCAAACTCACAGTATAAATTGCCCTCGATCTCCGATCTCTCCCGTGTTCTCTCGCCGGCCTCCAGTTTTTGGATTGAATTCTTCCCCATTCAGGTTATGGACGACCCAAACTCGATTTATCTGGATGGATAGCTCCACCTGATAAGTACTGCTCATAACTCTCTCTACCTGCTCATCTATATTCAGATGAACCATGATTAGGCTGGTCATTAATGGGAGAAAACTTTGAGTAGTGCTGCTTAGTTAGGTAAACCATGTAGGTTTCACGGAGGGTATTGAGGGTCATATTCACGTTATACCCCATGTAACCTTCTTGTAACTAGTAAGTTATCATCTTCTGTTTTTATATATTTGTAGGTTACAGTTAGATTACAGGGAGATTACATAGGATATAAAGTGGATATAACCCTCAATATCTTTTCTGTAACCTGTCTGACATACACAACGCTGCGTACGTCTTAATTTTTCTCCATTAATGGCCCATGCTTAGATCATTAAGTAGTTTGCGTTCATATATTTCTTTTAAGTAAAACACGAATAATTTTTAAACTTGAAATATAATTGAGTCGAATACAAACAATTCTTTGTACGAATATGTTCAACTTTTAGTTTGAAATATAAAAATTATATACATTTTTTATATAATAAAAATTATATGCATTTATATCTAAATTTAAATCAATATAATTCATCTTGTCACGTACGTTTGAATCTAAAGCCCAATATATATTTTTTTAATTAATTTAAACTAATAAATTTTGAATAAAATATGAGTCATACCTTAGATAATTTTGAATATAATTAAATTTAAACAAGACGTACCCAAGCTAACTCTGAGCTCGCCCAATCTCGGGCCCTTTTACACAACCCTAGAGTTGACGGTGATTGCAGTTCCGTAAATGCTCACTAATAAAAATGAAAAATAAAGAAAAAAATTATATTATGAATTTAATTAAAAAACATTCAGATCTTAAAAAAGTCTCAAAGCGAATAAATTCCTTTTAAAACAAATACAATATCTGAAAACTAATCCAATGAATTTGTTATTCATCGTGAGCTAAATTTCATCATAATATCTCACGCAAGTTCTCTTTTAATTTTAAACAATTAAGCAAAATTACAAGGCATTTACATACAAACCATCAAATTCCTATGTATTTGCATGTCTAGCAGGATATACTTCACTCTTTACAAACATACCACCCAAAACTCTCACATCACATCACAAATACAAGAATTTTAACTTTCAAAAAATAAAATATAACATTTCATGCACAGATAAGAATTTTGTGGTATATTTGTAAATCTTACTAAAATTATTTGTGCTGGGTTCATTCGCATAAATATCATGCAATCCTAATGTATTTTTGCATATCTAATACCAAAACTTTAATTTTTACATTTATCACGCTCAAATCTTTCAACTCACATAAAAAATATCACTATTACCAACTTTAAATGCTATAAATGGTAAAAACAAAAGGTTTAGGGGTCAGATATGTAAATACATAAGAATTGTGCGGTATGCATGTAAATATTGCAATTCTTCACAAGCATACAAAATAAACTAGAAAATAATTTACTCAATTCATTTGCAACTTATATGAAGAAAATGGGTGATAATCTGTTATTGCTGGGACAAGGCTTTGCCTCCTTTCCATCTCTGAACTGCCTGCTCCAGAACATTGGCTCTGGCTCTGACATGCTCAGCTTCTTCTTCCACCCATGACCTGAACAATAAATAAATAAATATGATTAATTATGTGAAAAAAAATGATAAATTAGATATTTAAGGAAGATTTACATACATACCACTTTATCCTATGAATTTACACATCTAACATCTAAACTTCAATTTTACATGCATGCCATCTTAACCTATGGATGAAAGGATATATTCCACTGTTTAAAAGTTAAAATGATTATCATTTTGAAGTGATATGAAAGATTTGAGAGGTACAAATGTAAAAAGTAAAATTTAGGTGTTAGATATGCAAATACATAAGGATTGGGTGGTATGTAAGTATGTAAAAGCTCCAAGAGTTGAATGATCTGAACATGCATACCAGAGGATAGAAGATGAGTAAGAAATTGCTTGATTTTAGATTAAGCTTCGGTTTTATTTTTTATTTTGTTTTACAAATATTTGTTAAAATTATTTTTTTATATACTTTTATTCCAGGGCATTTACATATATACCACGTGATTTATACATCTAAACCATAACCTTCATATTTACACACATAACACTAAAATTTTTAATATTACATCCAAAATATAACCATTACTAACTTTTTAAAAATCAAATACATATTCTCATGCATAGGTTTGACTAATGCATGAAAAGGTTAAAAGTTGAAACAATGGCATGAAAGATTTGGCTGATATAAATGTAAAAAAGTGAAATTTAGGAGTTAGATATGTAAATATAAAGGAAATGGGCGGTACCTCATTATTTGAACGGCGTCTTTCTCAGCTTCCAACACTGATCTGGCCTCAAAAACTTCCCTTTTTTCTTCATCTAAATCTCTCAGCTGAGACTCCAAATCCTGCTTCTCGGCCGTAAAAACCCCTCTTTCATTTCGAAGCTTCTCCTTCAGTTCATCAACTTCCTTCCTAAGATTGAACAGGAGCTGTTGCTGACATTCTAAAGCCATTTTCTCTTTCAAGTAATCGCCGAGTCTGTCTTCTTCAGCTGCTCTCTCAATCTCTAACTCAGACAATGCAATTTCAAGATTTTTTTCGGACTGAATTGCAAATATTTTCGCCTCTCTTAGTTTGTCCTCCCAGTGCTTTTGTATGACCCCTCTGTGAGTCAACTCGAGCTTGATTTCTTCCATTTCAGCCGATCTCAATAGCTTTTCCGCCTCGCGGCGTGCTAGTTCGGTTTGAACTGCTTCGGCCATTCTACCGCTGGTTAGTGCGACGGCAGCTTGCGCCTTTGTGACGGGTTTGTTGGGTTGAAGGCGTCGAATATTACCTGTAAAAAAATTTGCGAAAAAAATGAGCATCGAAACTTTGGTCCGAGATAAGAGCAAAACTCTTTAGTCTTAATGTAATAAAGGAGTTAAGTGTAAATATAGTCCCTTTGACAGTTTATATTTAGGGGCATGGTCTAAAGGTGCCAAATAAGTACCCATACTATTTAAATTGGGGCTAAAACAGTCCTTTTTAGAGACTATTTCAGCTCGTATTAATAAAGTCTATGGGCTAAATAAAAACTTTTAGAGACTCTGGGACCGAAATTACCCCAAGAAAAGGGTCAGAAGACTATTTTAGCACTTCACTCTAGGGTTGCCAAATATTCTCGTCACTAGGGAACAGCTCGTGTTCGGCTCGTTCGTTAAGCCTAATCGAAGGTGGAGTACTTAAGACATGTGATGTTGGCTGTAGGAGTTTCAGTGGATCAATTTAAGGCGGTGACTATGCTTGATTGGCCACTACCTAAGACCTTGAAGAGGTTGAGAGAATTTTTGGGCCACATAGCGAAAATTCATGGTGTTGCAGTTCGCCTGTGTGGTCTTTGAATGAGCAATTGAAATTGGTAAGCTTTTAGTGGGGCGAAGCGGTGACCAAGGCTTTTGAGAGTTTAAAAAAGGCTATAACTAGTGTACTAGTATTAGTGTTACCTGACTTCAGCCAATCATTCATTATAGAGACGAATGTTTCAGGTTATGTGTTAGGCGTAGTCCTCATGCACTGTAAACAACCCATAGCTTACTTCAGTGAAGTACTAACTGCGAGAATCAGTCAAGCCAATTTATGAGCAGGAGCTAATGGAGATTGTGCTTGCGATTCGGAAATGGTGACCTTCTTTATTAAGGGGGCATTTTATAGTACGCACATATCAATGCAGCCTTAAATTTTTGTTAGAGTAGCATATGGTGACTGAGGAACATCAAAGGCGCATATCAAAGCTACTGGGGTATGACTTTAAGATTTAGTATTGCCCGGGATTAGAGAATATGGTCATTGATGCCAATTCAAAACGGATGAAGGAGCCTCAAATGTTGGAATTGTTAGTCCCTTTAATACAAAAAATATTACAGGTGTTTCGCGATAGAGCTATCAGAGGGAGTTCGAGCATGATCAAAATATACAAAATGGTAGTGGCAGAAGTGTACTTAGTGAGAATGCAAAAAGATGTGGAGTAAATGGTGATATTGGAGTTAACCAAAACAATAAAAGAAAAATGAGATATTATTGTTGAATTCAAATAAAGAATTATAATCACACAAATAAAAAATAGAAAATAGCAACATAGACGACACATAAACTTAATTACAGGTCGATCCCGGGGTAGTGGAGGTTGGCTAAGCGAACTGGAAGTGGTGTTAGGTGGTTGGAATGGGTATGATGGGGTGTTGAAGGGTGGTGATTTCAGTAGGTAAGGTTTTTAGGAGGTGGATGGAGATGGTAGTGCTTATGGCCAGCTGGAACAATGAGGCAGCAAAAATATAAGATGGTAGGGACAACTGAGAAGGTTGGAACAAGCAAGAACAGCATGGCATTGATGTTCGAGTGGCATCAGCAGGCCTGGAAAGGGACAGGAGTTGATAAGAAGACAACGACAAACAGTAACAGTTGGTTGTTTCAGGTGGTGGCAAGGCGACACACAAGCTTTGGAAGGCGATAACATAGAAAACATGGGTTTGGGAGGAAGTAGCAAGGTGGGGCGTAAGTCTGTAGGCACCAACAAGTGGAAGTTGGTCTGGAGTGGAACGATAGTGTGGAAGGGCTAGTTTAGGAAAGTGGCAGCAAAGTGGGACTAGAAATACAGTCGAGATATGACCATTTGGGCAACTGCAGCAGGGAAGGGAGATTGGGACCGCACGAAGCAATGTGGGAGGATGGAGAAAAGGATAATCAGCACCTCCCGAGCAAAATACATCTGGAGCACCATTCGACTTTTGGATAGTCCTATAAGGGAAACTGTAGACATCAATGACTGTCCCAAACAAAACACATGAAATAACAAGCCATAAACTATAAAAAAAATAGATATATAATAATAGGATAATTAAGAGAGGCCCAAGAAGATCGGACAACTCCACGTCAACGAGAAAACCTGCATCGGTTCTATCAATACATCAAAGCGGGACTCCCATTTTTCGTCGCGTGAAAGCCGGCGTGCTATGCCCTGAAGCATTCTCCTAGGGTTGAGGGAGCTTCGACCTCATCCGTTGAAACTTACGTCGCCTTATAGTATGGAGTTAGGTCGGTCACGTTGAAGGTGGTGGGAATGTTGTGATCTCCCGAAGTTGGAGGGTCTTTAACTACGTCTCTAAAGGCATTTGAATCACACTGTAGGATCTCATATCCCTCAAAACACCAAAGATGATTTTCAAAAATGCTAGTAGCCATCTTTAGTTGTCCAACCAGCTGTGGGTAGGAACGTAAACGAGTCAAGCTCGAGCCACACTTGGCTTGAGCTTGAGCTTAAGCTTACTTAATTTTATTGAGTTTGAGCTCGAGCTCGAGCTCGAGCTATATTCTGCGAGTTCGACCTTGCTCACGAGCCAGCTTGCTTACTATAAAAGAGAAAATGATATTAATTTAAGCTAGTTTTCTAATAAGATGACAAATAAAATGAACTATTATGAGATGTATAATAAGAAATCATGTAATATACAATACACAGTATTATTTTTTTAACATTTTTAGTACCTTAAAGAAAAAGTCTTGAAATTTAATAAATTTTGAGTATATTTCATATTAATAATTTTTTAAAAGAACCAACTCACGAGCTAACAAGTCGAGGCCGGATTGAGCTTGGCTTGTTAGCCCATCGAGCTCAGTTCACGAGCCACTTATCGAGTCGAGCTCGAGCTCGAGCCGGCTCACAAGTCAGCTTGACTCACTTATACCCCTAGTTGTGGGTACCTTGTTAAACAGAATTGGAACTTCATGCCAAGTGTACTCTATAGAGTTTTCTAAAGGTAGCTCAATGTTGGCTCATCCCGTTCCAAAGTGGCGATAGACTGAACCTCTCCTAACGATGGTGGCTCTGGCGGCAAGCTATCAGCTAGGATACCCAACAACTCTCCCTGTAGTGGTTGCCTTGAGTATGTAATTAGCTCTTCTGTCATGTTGTCCTCTATGATCACCAAAACAGATCTCACTAGTGCTTCCCCGCTGGAACGAGCACTTGTAACCCCAGACTCGGCATAAGTTAGGAGAACTATTCGCTCCATCCATTGTGAAAGAGGTGTTCTTGAGTTCGTCATGCTTTGTTTGATCACTTCCCCAACAGAAAGTGACAGACACTCATGGGCACTATGTCAAACAATATTTGATCCTACAACAGGTTCCAAATAAAAAATTTCACGAGGCATCTCCTGTCAATGTTGACCATGTTCTTTTTTAACAACATTAGAGAATACAGCTTGGAATGTCTCTGAATCTTGAGGCTAAAATTATCCACCATCTATGTAGACGCCACATTTTTTTGCTACCTCTATCTATGATGAGGTTGCATGCCTTTCACTGTGCAACAGGTGTTGAATTTGTGAGAAGTCATTGTTGCTCCCTCATAGCCTTAGTTTGAAGGATCCGTCAAGCCATAAACATCTTGCTCTCATCCGCTCGAAAGTAATACTCCTCACACTGCTCTTCAGTTATCTCCTCCTTGCTCACCTCCTCCATTGCACCCTACTCGATGATGAAAACAACTTTGCTTGTCGGATAACTGGAAGCGATGTGTTCGTATCCGTGGCACCTGAAGCATTTTCTAGTTAGATTTGTGTTGATGTGTTATTCTTCTCAGGCTTCTCACAATGAGTAACTCTGACATTCTCCTGACTAGTCTTCTCAACTCCCTTAGACGTACTTATGCTAATGTCTCTAGTTGTGGGTGGTTTTCTGAATGGAAGTGGATGTCTGTTTTGCTTCTACTGTCTCTCCACCTTCAATGTCAAGATTCGAACATCACCTAACAACATTTAAGACTCTAGTTGGACCACATTGTCAATGGAGGGCTTCAGATTTCCCAAGTACTTGGCTATCGTGTGCTCCTCTAGCTCTGTATGCTCATATTTTAGCTTAAGCTGCTTAAATTCTGTAATGAACTCCTCTGATAAATCCCCTTGATGTTAAGTGATGTAGCTTCAGAACATATATTGGTGGTAGTGTGAGGATACATACTTCTTCTAAACTATTTCTTTATCTTCTAATAAGTGACAATCTTGTTTTGAACTTCGCTATGTCCCTATCTCTTTAGGTTTTTCAACCAAAAAGAGGCTCTCTTCTTTAGTTTGATGGCAGCGAGCTTCACTTTCTTGTGAGCTGATGCCTCCTTATATTCACATATCCCCTCGACCGTCCGCAGCCACTCAATGAAGTCATTCGGATTAATTATTCCCTCGATATCCAATACAACAACTGACACTCCAAATGACGTTTCATCCCTCAACCTCCTTTGATATTAAATTCAAAAGGGTCATGGTCTACCTTCCTCTTCGCTAGAATAATCCCTAAGGGGTTCATGTGTTCCTCCCTCTCTCCTCTTTGAAACAAGCTAACACAATCTACAGTGACTTCTTCCTAGGTCCTCTTCTCAATTTTGGCAAGCCTTTGTTGAAGTAGTTGAGTTCATGTTGCACCTCTTCCATGATAAGCTCTTGCTCAGCTTCCTCGATGGCATGAGTTGGGGTTTGAATTGAGGGGTGAAGCAGGGTGTATGGAGGTTATGTAGGGCTGCAAAAAAACTGGGCTAGGTAGTGGGAGATTTAGGTAACTCTAGGATAGAACTAGGGTTAAGATAGTTATGATACTAAATGATACCAGAGTTAACCCAAACAACAATAAGAAAATCAAATCACATAGTTGAATTCAAATAAGAGTAGTTTTGATACTAAATGATATTAGAGTTAACCCAAACAATGAAAATAAAATCAAATATTATTGCTAAATTAAAATAAGGGTTTACAATCATATAAACAGAAATACAAAATAGCAAAAATCACAACATATATACTCAGATAGGGGGGAAGGGGTGGAGGAGGTCGACTAAGTGCGCTAAAAGTGGTGGTAGGTAGCTGGAATGGGTAGGATGGCGTGTTGGAGAGCGGTGATTTTAGCAGGTAATGTTTCTAGGAGATGTATGGGGGGCGGTAGTGTTTATGGACGGCAAGAACAGTGGGGCAGCAACAATAGAAGATTGTCGGGATGGTTAGGAAGGTTGAAACAGGCAAGACAGAACGGCTTTGCTATCCAAGTGGAAGCAACAAGCCTTACAAGGGGTTGGGGTCGACGGAAAGGCAGCAGCAAACAGAAGCAGTTGGATGTTTGGGGTTGCAGTGCGGTGGAGCACAAGATTTTGTAGGCAGCTAAAAAGGAAACGTGGGGCGGGAAGTAGCGGCGTTGTGGCATGCAAGTTTGGAAGGTAGCAAGAGGTAGAAGACAGGTTCTAGAAAGTGGCAACAAAGTGAGACTACAGAAAAAAAAAATCGAAAGATGGCTATTTAGGGCAGCTGCAATAGGGAAGCACGACGATGAACAACGTGAAGCAATGTGAAAGAATGGAGTGAAGCATAATCACCTCGAGAGCGAGATTGAGCTAGAGCACTACTTGACCCATAGATACAACCCTAAAAGAGAAACTGGAGATACTGGCAGTTGTCCTGAACAAAACATACTAAAGAACTAGCCCTAAAACATCATAAAAGAAATATAAATAATAATATGAAAACTAGTGGTGGCACAAGAGGGCCAACCATCTCCACGTCAACGAAAAAAATTGGATTGATTTGGTTTAGGCACGAATGCGGGACTCCCGTTTTCCGTCGCAGAAAAGCTTGTGCAGTACGCCCTGCGTCACATGGCTTCAATATGTGAAGTGTCAACGACACAAGTACATAGCGCTTAGACGTTTTTATAATATTTGGCACCACTGAAGATGGTGTGGAAGGAGGTGACAATGGATTTAATTGAAGGCATACCTCAGAAGTATTTACGGCCACCTTGGTGGTTGTGGACCAATTGAGCAAGTACGCTCACTTTGTCCCTCTACGTCATCCCTATACTGATGTTTTGGTCATCATTGTTTTTATGCTAGAGGTTGTTTGTTTGCATGGAATGCCAGAATCGATAGTATTGGACCAAGACAATGTCTAATTGAGTTATTTCTGGATGAACAACATCACATGCTTTCAATGTGCAACGACACAAGTATATGAAGGTAGCGTCTGGGAGTTATTATAATCTTGGACATTACCTAAGAGGGTATTTGAGGAGGTGATGATGGATTTCATTGAAGACTTACCTCGGTCAGAAGGATTTACAACAGTATTGGTGGTTGTGGACTGGTTGAGCAAGTACACTCACTTTGTCCCTCTACCTCATCCATATACATATGTTTTTGTAGCTGCTAGTTTTATACGAGAGGTTGTTTGTTTGCGCGGAATGCAAGAATCGATAGTATTGGATTGAGACAATGTCTTCTTGAGTCATTTATGGAGAAAGCTATTTGGAATACCATAGACTATAATGAAAAGAAGTAAAGCATACCACCCACAATTGATGGACATTCGAAGTTGTTAATCGAAGTGCGGAGACCTATTTGTATTGATTTGTATCTGACGCACCCAAGCAATGGGTTAAATGGCTACCCCGGGCAGGGTAGTTGTACAATACATTGTATCCTACAGCTTCTCAAACCCCTGCTTTTAAAATTTGGTATGGTCATGATCCACCCCATTTGGTGTATTATGGACACAGAACTAAGTCAGTGTCTCTAGTGAATCGGTATTAGGGGTGTAAACAACCCGAGTCGAGCTCAAGTCACTCTCAGCTTGAACTTAGCTTGAATAATTAATCGAGTTCAAGCTCAAGCTTAAGTCAACTAGTTCGAGCTTGTTTACAAGCCAACTTGTTTATTATAAAAGAAAGAAAAAGAATATTAATTTAAGCTAGTATTCTAATAAAATGACAAATAGAATGAATAATCTGGAGATAAATAATAAGAAATCACTTGATATGATATAAAGAATATATTTTTAAAATATTTTTAATATTTTAAAAATGAAATATGAAACTTTATAAATTTTAAGTATTCTTTATATTACTATTTTTTTTAAACAAGTCGGCTCAAGAGCTAACGGGTCAAGTAAGGGCTAGCTTGAGCTTGTCTTGTTAGTTTGTTGAGCTCTGCTCACAAGTCATTTATCAAGTTGAGCTCAAGCCGGATCACAAAGCTAGCTTGGCTCTCCTATTGATACTTAAAAGAAAGGGACAAAGTGTTGGTGGAACTAAAGGGACATTTATTGAGCTCAATAATTTATAAAGAAACAAGCTAACAGACATCGAAGAGACGTGTGATTTGTGATGGGAGATAAGGTGAATCTATAACTTCGGCCGTATTGACAGAAGGAAATGACAAGACGCGGGAATGAGAAACTCTCCCCACGCTATTTCGGCCCTTATGAGATTATTGAGCACATTGGTGTTGTGGTTTATCGCTTTAAATTGCCGCCTTCATCAACACTTCATCCAATGTTCCACGTATCGCATGTGAGGTGTGTTATTGGTGAGAATGGATCCCCTTCTTCACTTTCCCCTACTTTGATTGAGAATATAGAAATTCTTTTGGAATCATTAGAGTTAACATGGGCACATCAGAAATTGACAGGTAGAAAAAAAAAAGTTTTAATTAAATGAAAAGGGTTATCAGATTATAATGCAATGTGAGAGTCATACGACTTGATCCAGTAACAGGTTTTTCTCTTTCACCTTGAGGACAATGTATCTTATAGGAAGGGAGTAATGTTAGGCAAACGTCTTCCGCCTAATGCTTCACTAAGTCGAGTGGTCCCACATAACCCACACCGAGCCCACCAAACAATATAAAGACCTATTTTAGGTGCAAGTCTAAAAGAGCAATTTAGTCATTTGTTAATTATTATTGTCTATAATAAATAGGGCTTAATATGAATAGGATTGGAGAATGTTGATTGTTGTCTTGAATTTTAGGAGTTCTAGTTTAGGAATTAGGATGTGATTGTGTCTTGAATTTCAGGAATTAGGGTTTGGGAGAGAGTTGCCTAACTCTCGAATTGTAGATCTATCTTTTATGTATTTGGTATTATGTTGTTTCATGTCGATGAAGTAAAATATTTTATTTGCCCTAATTCCTATGAAAATTTGTCTCATTCCTATCGATCGTCTATTGAAGCAGATAAATTTACGATAATCAATGTTTTCTATACTCTTTCTTGGCATCTTCCAAAGTATCAAAATTCACACTACTATAAAGTTGATAAACTCATGCTATTATTAACTTCGTCAGATTCAACATAGGTTAGCTAATTCAAGTGATGATGCACAATAGACAGAAGCTAAAAAAGGACAATTAAATTTGGCTGCATAACACTTGGTTTTCAAAATCAAAATATAACATAATTTATTAATGGGATGTTTACAGACAGCACAAAATGCTTATTTATTTTTGCATCTCACACATAAAATTTCATACTAACATGCATAGCACTTTGGTGCATTAAAACTGCACAAAAAAGATGTATTTAACTTTTAAGAAGTGGTAATGGTGCATTTTTTTATATGATATTAAAGATTTGAGTGTTATATATATAAATATGAAATATAAGGTGTCAGATATGTAAAAACAAAAGAGTGTGCAATGTATGTAAATGCCCCTTATAATTTATTAGTAGGAAATTTACATAGCACAAAATTTTTATGTATTTACATATCCTACATCTAAACTTTCATATTTACACGCATAGCACTTTTCTTCTTTCAGCCTACGCATGAAAACATAGATTTCACTTTTAAAATTTAGCAACACTGCTAATTTTTATGTGAAATTAAGAATTGGGTGCTATGTGTGTAAATATGAAAGTTTAGGTTTCAGCTATGTGAATACATAATAATTGTATGCTGTGTATGTAAATGCCCCCCTATATTAATACAAAAAATTCAGTGTGCTGGACTTCGCCCAGCATGTTTTGCTGCACTTACAATAGCTTGAAGTTGTTGCATAGTGCTGATCAAAAAAAATGCTATTCATGATAAAAAGGAAGCCACAATATGACGGCACTAACAAGAAAAAACTAGAAAAATTTACGTACATACCATTCATTTCCCATGCATTTACATAACTAACACCTAAACTTCGATGTTTACAGACATGCCACCTTAAAAGTGCATGAAAATGTGTCTTTCGCTTTTTAAAAATTGAAATGATGGCATTTTTTATATGAAATGAAGGATTTGGGTAGTATTGATGTAAAAAGTAAATTTAGGTGTTAGATATGTAAATACAAGAAAATTGGGTGGTACATATGTAAATGCTCCAAAAAAATTAATACCAAAGGTTCTTGCAACTATGCCCCTATTGCCAGATATCAAGTCCTCCAACAGCTGTGGTGCTGCATTCAGATTACGAGCACACAAATCCAACAGGCGAGGCTTCGTCCGTGATATCTGGACTGCAAAAAGTCAAGCTTTAGAAACACTAAGAAATCAAATTCTCATCAAATGAACAGGAACCAAAAAATAGAAGGGGCATTTAAATACACACCACTCAATTCTTAAGCATTTACATATCAAACAACTAAAATTTTCTTTTACATTTATGCCACCCAAATCTTTCATATTACATAAAAAATACCATTATTTTAAAATGTGAATACACCTTTTCACGCAAAAGTTATGGTGGCATATAAGTAAAAGTTGACGTTTAGGAGTTAGCTATGTAAATACATAGAAATTGAGTGATATATATGATTTCTATGTATGAAAATCCTCCAAAATAAAAATCAAGGTTGGCATTGACTTTAGTTGAGATTCCTCAGCTTTCATATTCATTTGAATAATATTATAGGGAAGACTAGAAGTCCCACGGACAAAAAAGAAATAGAAATTTACATATGTAGCACACAATTCTTATTTATTTGTGTCTGACGCCTAAACCTTCAAATTTACATACATAACACTTTGGTGCTTTAAACCTATATATGAGAAGGTGTATTTCACATTTAAAAAGTGGTAATAATACTGTTTTTATGTGATATTAAGCACTGTGTGTAAATATGAAAGTTTAGGCGTGGGAAATGTAAATACATAAGAATTGTGTGTGACGTATGTAAATGCTCCCGAAAAGAAATAATGAATGTCTGACTTAGTCGAGAATTTTTGTACCTCCTCCAATTCCAAAAAGTTTGAATATTCAAGCATAGCAGTCCAATTTACCAGATCGAACCGTGATATAAAGCTGCAAAAAAATAATCATAAAAAGAAATTTTGTACCCAAAATTTCTCCTTAAACCTAAAAATATCAAGTTACACAGTAAGTACTTGTTGGGGAAAAAGTAAAATCCCTCTTCCTCGTTCAACTTTTCAATATCAGACAAACTGGAGGAATTTGGTGAAGACAACCTGCTAGAAACAATGCCAGCTTCTCCAAGAGCTTTTGCCAGAAACTTTATCAGAAAAACATGAAAAATCCCACATTGAATCAAATATAGAAGCATTTAACTCACCTTGAATACACTCAAAATCAGGGTCATGGAAGTTCACATCATCAAATGCTGGAGAAACTAAACCAGCAAGCAAACTTGTCGGAACTAACCTATTTTTGGCTTTCCTGAAATGAAAGCATACACCATATAAATCTACCGGGCAAAAAAAAATGGAAGATTTAAAAACGATTCACTCAATTCTTATGTATTTACATATATAATGCAAAAACTTCAACAACTTTTACATTCATACCATTTTTATCCATAAATGAAAAGGTTTATATCACTTTTCAAAAGTTAAATGGTGGTATTTTTGATGTGATATGAAAGATTTGGTTAGTATAAATATAAAAACAAAACTAGGTCTTAGATATGTAGTCACACGAGAATTGGGTGGTATGTATGTAAATGATCCTAAAATATTTTGGTAAGAACTATAATGCTGGTTAGCCTGGATGATAAAATACCAAATCTTCCTATGCTGATGCCAAAGACTAAACAATAGTAGTCATGGAAATTTTTCATGCATGGCCTTCCTGTAACCCCATGCAACACTTTACCATCTTAGTTCTTAAAAACACAAAATTGCCCGGAATTTTGAAAGAATTTTCGCTGATGACTGAAGAAATTTGTCACCAATAAAATGTTTCAGATGTCTGATTTACTCGAGGGAAACTTACATGGCTAGCACACATTCTTAAGTATTTACATATTTCACCCCTAAACTTTCATATTTACATACAAAGCACTTCGGTGCTTTAAACATAAGCATCAAAAGATGTACTTCACTTTTTAAAAGTTATAACAGTGCTATTTTTAATGTGATATTAAATATTTGAGTGTAATTTGTGTAAAAATAAAAATTTAGATGCTAGATTTGTAAATAAATAAGAATTGTGTACTATGTATGTAAGTGCACCTTTACTTGAAAGTACCTCTCAAGCATGACGTTTGCTTTAACTAGCCACCTTGCGTATTCCCTTTTAGTGCATAAATCATCAGCATTGGCATCATAGTCAATGATCTGAGTATCATAAATAAAGTTCAACCAAAATCAATAATCAGAGTCGCATTAGATATCACAAATTATCCAATAAAAAATGGAAAGATTTACATACATACCACTCAATACCTACGTAATTACATATCTAACACCAAAACTTCAATTTTTATGGATATGCCACCTTACCTCTGCATGAAAAAGCATAATTTACTGTATTTTAAAGTCAAAATAGTGGCACTTATATGTGATGTGAAAGATTTGGAAGTTATAAATGTAAAAAAGTATGATTTATGTGTTAGATATGTAAATACATAGAATTAGGTGCGTATTATGTAAATGTCCCAAAATAAGGTGTGAAGTGCCACCGCAAATCATCAGGGGAGTGCATTTTATGGTTTAAATAGCTTTAACAATTGAACCGACCAAAATAAATCAATTATAATTATTTAAAATGGTGTTCATATTTCTGTTAGCGGTTTCAAATAAATTGATTTTATTATTTTATTTGATTAAAATTTCCATTGAAAAAATAAATCACAAGAAAATCTTGTGCGCGTTGAGGATTAAATTGCTTTCATGGTGAAATAACCAAAATAAATCAATTATGATTATTTAAAATGGATCATAAGGATTTTCAAATAAATTGATTTTATTATTTGATTTGATTAAAATTTTCATTGATAAAATAAATCAACAAAAAAAATCTTGCGCATCTCTACACAAGCCGGTGTGCGCCAATATAGGCATACGCATGCATGTTTGTGAGCCCGACTGCGCAAAACAAATTATTATCGATATTAGCTAATAAAAAAAAGTAAGTAGAAATTGTGAAATTTCGGAAGTTAAGAATAGTGGTCAAAATTCAGAAACATATGCCACTAGATTGTTATGGATAAGAGAATACCATAAATATTTAAATATAAATTTTATAAACAATTACAATTAGACCATAAATTGAATGGATAAAAGCCTTGAACAAAAAAGCACACTTAAAAGCAAGTTAAATGTGAAAAATTAAGTAAATCTGTGAGAAAACATTATACTAGAAAAAATCTGATAATAGGGGTGTGCGTTAATTGGTTTGAAACCCCCAAAAAAAAGATAATAAATTCAAACCAAACTGAATATAATTGGCTGATACTGGATAGCTCAGTTTAACACATACATCTAGATATATAGCATAGTGAAGCTATGGCAGGTAAAAAAAGTATAAAATTTATGAGAAAGAAAAGAAGTATGCCAAATTTAACATGAGAAGTTGTAATATCATTGGCGCAAAAAAAAAAATTAACAATATATACAACAAAAAGGAATTTATAAAGCCAACTCAAAAAAACTGTAAAAGGTTAATGAAGATGACAACAAGCTGATGTGAGTGCCTCCACAATTTTTTTTTCCAGCAAAAAGTTCTTAAGAAGAAGTGTCATTTAAAAAAGATGGAAAAAGGAACAAGGCAAAAAAAAAAAAACAAAATGAGTAGTCATACTTACGGATAATAAGCTTTAAAAAGAAAAACCTAAAAAAAATTCAAATGGCTCAAGCAAATTTAAACGAGCATTAGTCATGCATGTTGAGTACACCCCCACAATGTATATATGTGATAACCCGGCCCGGTGCTTAGAATTAACTAAGGCAGGAACTGCGGTCGAACGGTATTAACATTTAACTATCCACATTTTGAATACTTACAATACATAAAAGAGCCACAAATTCACAAAGTGCAATAAAAATAAACATCCATAAACAATAACATCCAAATATAATATCTCAAGCCATTATCAAACAATATATCAATGTTTAATAGAAACAGTAAAGAGAAACTATTATTATAGCAAATATAACCAGCAGCAGTGATCCTCCTTTAGTAAACTAAGTCATTCATATCAGACATAACAACCTAAAATATTCTTTCTCTTGAAAGAAAACATTTAACTTCATCTGTAAGTAAAACTTAATGACTAATTATAGTCTAATATGAATTAAATTCTTATGTTAAGATATGCATGAAAGACCAAAAGAAAATGCAATTCATTTCATTAAAGCTTTAAAAATTTTTGACTGAGGGTGGAGCAACAGCTTGGGTTACTGACCACACTCTAACATAACGCGGGAAAGAAAATAATAATGTATTATTTAGTAAAGGAGCCCTTTATTTATGTTATGAGAAAAAATACAATGTCCCAAATGACGCACAAATGAATATGATCCAATTAAAATGAAAAGAAAGCATACCTTAACAAAAACTAATGCTAGCACCCATTGTCGTTATAGAATCAACTTTCCTCTCCACCACTCCCCAAAACAATTCTTCTAGCTCCTTCGTTGGTTTCACAACAATGCCACAGTAGAATCAATGCAACTATTTCTAAACTAACATAAAATACATTCGTATCATTGCCTTCAATACAATTATCAATTATGTACCGCCATCATCAAATCCATAGCCTTATTAGCACGATACTAAGGGTAGCACGATCTATAGATGAATCCTTCATTTGTGTTTGTTTCTCTTTTCTTCTGCCTCATTCTAGCAAAAACAGGTCATTGTTCAAGCTCAAGTGAGCACATTTGATGGGAAGCTTACCGTATCGCGGTACTGCAGTTGCTACAATGTAGCAATATAGCCTTTACATCCCCCTCTCCTTTCCTATTTCTAACCAATTCCAATTCCTTCTTGCCTTTTCTACGTACTTTTCTATTTCTATTTCTTTCCAATTTTAATTCATACCCATTCATTGCCTACATTTTCTACCACCTTCCATTTCTTTCCCAATTTCAAAATCCTTCCTATTACTTTGCGTTAGGATCCTTTATATTGTATTGTGTTTGTCTATGGTGAGGAGGCTTTTGATGATTATTGATTTCAATTACTGCCTTTGAGGCGTTCTTCCACTCTTTGGGTTGTACCCAATGACGAGAAGGTGCTCCGGCTGTAACTCGTCTGAGGTGGTGACTATCTCCAAAGGTCTAGGTAGTACTTTGGCTATAGCTCGACCATGACAAGACATTTATCCTTCAGCAACCTCTCTGACCCAGCTTCTAGCAGTCGCAAACCATCTTCTATAATATCATACAGACCTCCAACACACTTCCAGCAGTCTCCAGCCACCTCCCAGCTATCGCACAGGCCTATAGGCCCTTCCCAGCTGCCACCCGACCTCTGACAACCTCCCAACAACCATAGAGACCTCTTCTGGCTCTCTTCTGGTTGTTGGTCACCCATTCCCTAACAACCTGGCATCCCTCCAGCACTACTCCAAAAGGTCACTGATCTCTTCCACCTATCAGACTGACCACCTGCTTCCAACCCTTCCAATCGCTGCAGCAGTATGTCCCCGCCCCTCCAATAGTTGTCGTAGCCACTCCACCAAATCCAGCCAAAGATGATTGCCTTCCAACACATCCTACTACTGTCTTCTTCACCGATCGATCTTCTACTTGCTGGCCAGCCGTCACCCACCCCCTCATGTCATCGCCCTAGGGTGTATTTTTATGTTGTCGTTTATTTCATGTTCGCAATAATTTTATTTGTAACCAGTTGAATTCAATAATAATAACAATGTCTTTTCATGGTGGTTTGGGTTTACTCTGGTATCAACATTGATCATGATTCATGTAAAAATCAAAGAAGTTATTGGAAATTTTTTGTGCTACTAGACGACAAAAATATTGATTACTTCCACCTACCACGTGAAGAGGACAAATACAAAAATAAACTGCACGGCATGTTTGGCAATGCAATAATCTTGTGTTGCTTATTTAAAAAAGAAACCCCAAACCTACAATCCCTCCAAGGGTTTCACAACCATAGGAAAAACATCTGGGGAACAACTTGTAAACCTCCAGCAGAGAGGCCAATTATTTATTTCACACAACATAGCAATACAAGATTACAGACATGTGTTCACATGTTTTCTGAATTATGAGACATTTATATAAACCAAGAATTATTGTGAAAGAGAGGCTAAGATGGAAAACAAGTTTCTTAAGCTTAACTTGATAAAGGTGTCTAAAGGTTCTCCGAGTTATAAAAAATTTACAAAAATTAGCAAGTAAGCTCAAACAAAAAAAGTAGATAAAAGAATATACGTCACATGAGCAGACCTTTAGAATTCTAAGAACATTTAAAGCTTCCAGTTGAGTAGCATCAGCAGGAACAGAGATAACAATGCGTTTTTTTCCTTCAGAAGCTGACACATCAAAAACTAACAGTTGAGGTTTGGAAGAGGAATGCAAGAGGAAAAAACAGGGAAAAAAGAAAAGCAATTTTCATGAACAATAAAGCATCTGATAATATTGGAAATGGTGGACAAACCAAATCACATACAAGAATCAATAAGAGGCTGAATTGCAGACTCCTGCATTTATGACTATAATAAATGAGCCAAATAAAAGAATTATTTCTTGCTCCAAACAAGTATTTTATATTTAACAACCAGAATTTTATAATGTTTAGCAAAACATTAACCAAGTATAAGCCACGAACCTTACTAATTTGAGCAAATCAAAATAGGTATTACTTCCCAACTAGTTAACACTGAATAAAGAATTCTCCAAACAAAAAAAGGAAATTGGTCCCTGAATATGCGATCACATTATTACATAATAATTGGCCATGATACTATCATGGTCCCTGGGGTTTGTGGGTACATGAAAAAAAGTTTAATAAATTTGCAAAAGGATGTCGTTATGATCATAACAAGCGTGTGTAGCACAGAAAACAACTCTACCGACCATATGAATTGAACATTGACTTTTGAACATAGCTTCAGTTCATTAAAAGTACCAACCAACCTTATCAGATCATCATTGACTATGATCACAGTACTTATTGAAAAGAATTAGATAAATTTACATACATACCACACAAGTCTTATGCATTCACATAAATTTTGATATTTACACTTATAACATCTTGGTGTCATAAACCTATACATGAAAAGAAGTATTTCAGCCATTGTACCACAATCTATAAGGTGGTTGCAAAGTCCTGGTGATCCGACTTAAAGGAACACTTCCATTTCTTATCTCCGAGGAACACGGAGCTTCTGTTCCGCATAGAGCTATCTCAAACCATTGCTTGGTGGCACAAGAGATGGTTAACAAATTAAACACTTCAAGGCCAAATGCAGCCTCATGAAGACCAAAATAGATATGGAGAAAGCCTATGACAAAATGAGTTGGGTCACTCTTCGTGGCGTCCTTGAAGCAGGTACATCCGAGGTTTGCTTTACTTGTCAATGGGAAACAATCGACTTGGATCGAGGCAAAATGTGGCTTCCAATAGGGATGTCCATTATCCCCTTATTTATTTATCTTATGTATTGCTCTTCTCTCACGAGCTCTCTCTCAACGAGCTAGACACATTGGCATCAAATTGGCAAATAGTGCCACTTCCATTTCTTATGTACTTTATGGGGACGACATTATCCTTTTTCTCAGAAGCATCTATGGCAGCGGCTAAAACTTTAATGAAGATTATGATGGATTATTGTAAATGGAAGCGGCTAAAACTTTGATGAAGAATATGACGGATTATTGTAAATGGATTGGCTGGCGTAATAATGAAGATAAATCGGCCATCCTTTTCAGCAATGCTATTTGTGATTGGAAGAAACACCGTATATCGAAACCTGAATTTTAAAAAAGTGACCGACAATGAATGTCTCGATATCGAGTTTGTTCTAAGAAAATTAACCAAATCAGATTTTTCTGATTTTCTAGACAAAGCTGTCACTAAAATCAATGCCTGGGGAAATAGATAACCATCTTGGCAGGCCAGACCACACTGATCAAATCTTGTCTTCTCCCTATGGCCATGTATGCAATTGCTCACACGGAGATGCCAATCAGCACCTTAAATGAAATTGAATGCTGTTGCCCAAATTTTCTTTGACACAAAAAATCGGACCATCATGCAGTTCACTATCTTGGCTGGGAGACACTTTCCCAGCTGGCCTGCATTGGTGGCCTTGGATTTCACGCAAATAAGAATTGGAGAGGGCCTTTAAGGGCTCCAATTATTTTGTTGGCTATGCAGAATACAAATTCTCTTCTCCACAAATGTTTGAAAGCCAAATATGGGCTGAATCTCAAGTCCCACAGCTACAATCGCACTAGCTCCAATACCTGGAAGATTGTTTGTGAGGGCTTTCAATATCTGCAGCCTATTACCTGATGACGGTCGGCACCAAAATCAATATTCTTAATCAAGCATGGATTCATGATACCCCAATTAGCAAGTGGCCCTTATCCAGCCAACATCAGTGCGGTTGAGAATAAGAATGTCCCTAACAAGATCTCGAACGGAACCTGGAACTATCAACTCCTGGAGCATCATTTTGGCACCCAGATGGCTGCTCTTATTTCACAAGTCCAGATATTTGGAAACCTGCATGAAGAAAGTATTGATCTCAACAAGCTACACACCAGCAAAACTATTACTGCTCTTTCCTATGAGGCAACTTTCCCGACACCCCAAAATAGCTATAGTTGGTACGGTAAACTACAACTTCACCGTTGAGAACGTTTTTTTTCTGGTGGAGACTCCTTCAAGATGCTATTCCCATGGGTTCATGGGTCACTAGGAGAGGACTTGCGAACAACCCGAACTGCCCCTGGGGTTGCTCCATTATTGAAGACCGAAACCATCTTATTGCTGACTGCTTGCTTTTTTGCAGGGTCAAAAAAGTTCTTTTGTCATGGGGGAACCACTTACCAACCTATAGAGATTTTGAGGAAGCTATTAGGGAGCAAGGCAACATCCAGAAGAGCAAGCTTGCTCATCTGCGTTGCTTTTGCTATGCTATCCACCATTGTTGGCTGGCAAGGAATGCTTCGACTCATCACCGCACCGACAACAACCCGACCATCATCGCTGTGACGGTTCTTCGTGAACTCACAAAGATGGTTTTTTTTTTTTTTCCCCATTATGGGGGCAATGGGATCCTACTTGCTAGCCACTAGTCGGGATCAGTTTTTACTACTTCATGGTGTCCCATTGTAATGGGGCCGCTCATATTGTGCTAAACGTACCCTTATTGGCTCTTTCTTTTCGTTGCATGTAGATGATGATAGAAAACTTTCCTTTATACTTGTAGATGATAGGTCTCATTTTTGTACACCATAGATTCATACATGCATAGTTTTGTAATTTTTTGACATGTTAAAGCAAATGCACGTCATTCAAGAAAAGGTGTATTTCACTTTTAAAAAGGTATTAAAGGCAATATTTTTAATGTGATGTTAAAGATTTGAATGGTAGGTGTAAATATGAATGTTTGGGTTGTTAGATAAGTAAATAAATTATAATTATGTAGTATGTATGTAAATACCCCAAAAATTTAAAGAATAAAAATATTCATGACAAGAAGGGTCAATTATGTAAGCTGCAAAGACTACTAAGCTATTACTCAAAGAACATTGAACCTCTCTTTAGAAAAAAAAATTAATTTATATGAATAAGATTGCCATCAACTCTTGAATATAATGAAATACCAATGTTCGCATAGAAAACATAAGATAAGAAAAGAAAATTTGGTAACTTGAAGCCTAAATGAAATTAAAAGATCGGAAAAAAAAATAAAAAAGTGTGTGAAAGAATCTTGATTCTTTGTTAATGGAAAAAGATAGCTTCCGACAAAGCATAAAATAGGAAGGATGAATGGACGGATATGGATGCAAAAGCGAATACGAGAGGTTGTTAGTGCAGGCAAAAAAGACAGCTCTTGCGGGTAGAAGGCCTAAAATATTGAAAATATAAAAGGATACAAGGTACAAATTGTGGCAAAATTAGTAATATTGTTGTGTCTCTAGCATGCATTTGCATATGTACTCATAGTTTTGTCTATAATAACGAAATTTTTTTAAAATAAATAAAATAACAAAAGCAATAACAACAATAATAATAATAATAACAATAAATAAAATAAAATATGTGTCAGTTAGAAGAAACGCACCCCCTCGCAGAATTCAAATTGCACACTTCTTTCGCACTTGCCCCTCATTTGAACCATTGAACGTACGAGGAGAGAGAGCGGGAGAGGAGAAGAATAGAAAAAGAGGTGAAGTTGTAATGCCCTAATTCAAAAGAAGGGCGGAGGAATCGTAGCAGAAAAACAAGAAAATGAAAAACCGCAGCATTGTCAAGGAGTTTCACATCATACACCACTGTCGATACGAGTCGCTTTCTGAGAGTGAACGGCGACGGGAAGAGAAAAAGAAGCTAAAGGGGGAAGGTTTATGCGGTTCATCCTTGACATACGACAATTACCACACTCGATCGGTCAAAAGCGGTTGAGGAGAGAGGAGATTGGCTCGTTGTGAGGTGTTAAAGTCAAACTAGGTGCTATCTTGTGTCGTTGTGTGTGAAGAAAGAGAACCAAACGATGTCAGAGAAGGAAGGAGCAGAAGGCCGCGTTGTGTGCATGCGGAGTTAAGTTGTTCCACAACCGAAAGAATAAGAGGAAAGAGGAGAGGCTCGCGTGTGTGCAGATGAAGACCGAACTTAGCGCTATTAATGATAAGGATATGGTTTTGTTTAATTAAGTATAGGTTAAAAATTTTGTAAAAATTATTAATTTTGTATTAACGTTGATATTTTGATCTAAATCGACATTTAAAAAAATTCAATTCAAAAGATTAGGTCTTTAGATCGTGGATTTTGTAAGGAGCAAGAAAAAGATAGGTGGAGAATTATATATGTTTTTTATTTAGGGTTAATTACATATATATATATATATATATATATATAGCACCTGAAACATTGATATTTACAAAATCTAGCACCATGTGCTATTTTTTAACCATCAACCCGATGTATTTACGAGTGCCACAATTAAACAATTGAAAATTTCACAAAAATAATATAGGTGGAGGTGTTATGATGAATTTTGATATTTCAGTGATATGCAACAAGCGGAACACACATCCATCCAGCATTCCCATACAAGAATAAGCTTTTATTGCCTTCTACAGAAGATATAATCCATATCAAACAATAAAAGACTTCCCATACATCTAGTGGAACAACCTCATAAACTACCCAATCAAAAATACTTCTCAAAACAAGACTAAGAGTACAATGTCAGATGGCTCAACAAAAAAAAAATTATTCTAAAGCCAACTCAGATAATCATTTTTAAATGTTGAATCGTGAATAGCACAGTTTCTTTAACTAAAACTTCATTTCATTAAATCCATCTTACCTAGTATTAAGAAAAACATTAATTCGATCAACTTTACTAGACACTTACAAGAAGGAATTCCTCCTTAGCCTCGTCACTATTAAATACATGAAACAGCAAAGCCAGTCTTTTGCTCGAATTTCACTTACTTATTAAGAGGTAGTGACAACAATCTTCTTCATTTCTTCCCACTATGGCTGCTTTGCTGGATACAAATTCTAAGAATCTTTAAGATTGTGCCTTGGATTTCTTGCAATAAAGATACAATGGTCTATTGTCATGCACCTTCGTAGATGCCCGTACAATTTCTCATCTTTCCAAATTGAATTTTAAGATTTTTATCCACAAGAAAAAAATACTTGCTTTTTTTTAACCAATATTATGGTTGTAATGATTGATCAAAGAATATTTGCAACTGGAAACATCTTCAGCTTTGTATGCAAACTCATGAAGTCCAAACACATGCTTCATAAAGACAAGACATCTTATTTAATGAAACCTCTTAAACAACAGCTTTTCTTCTAAATTGTCATACATTCTTGCACATTCTAGTCACTCCCTTGTAACAGATTCTACCATCAAATACATTTTTCTTCCTCATACACAATGGAGTAGAGCTAAGTTTTAATAACTCCTTGAACTATGATCATGCCACTGCTGGAAAATCATAATTCTTGGATTATGAATTCCACCACAGTAAATCATTTTAAGATAACTTTAAATGAGCATAGGTGTTCTTCATTCCAAAAAATAATACAAAGTGAAGCGTCTCGAGAATTTCAAACTTCTTTGATATTAATGATAAAATTATCTTAATATCCCCTTGTTGCGACCTTCTGTAAGTTGTTCTCTTGTAGGACATTTCTCCTATCATATGAGCAGTAAAGCAAATGAAAGTAAAAGAGTATACTAGTAACCATAGCTTCGAAGCAAGCCAGAATTATGGTCATCTAATCAACCATCTATTATTGCGTTCTAAGAAAATGACCGCCCAGTTCTTGAACTCTCTCTTTTTCTACCATAAACTATTTGTCTATTTCTTTTCAAGTCCCTTATCTCACCATCAAATTTTTGAACGAGTTGGAACTTTCCCCTGATACAAAATTACAATCTATAATTAGATTTGTGGGAGACTTTTGGAGCATTTAAAACCTTTTAAGGATGAGAAGCATGGTTCTCAAAATATCTATGACGGACTATGACGGACTATGATGGAATTGGGATGTTTTAAAATAAATTTTCTCCAAAAAAAGAAACTGATGACCTCTTCTTCCTCCTAGGCAAGCATGGATCTACTCCTGAAAACATCCAACCAACAAACAAAAGTAGCAGGATCTCAATTAAGAAATTTGTAGCACTGACTTTCTGCAATATCGTGCTTTGCTACAATGACTTTGCAACAATGCCACATTCCGCAATGATGCTGATATTCTAAGATCCCAATCTAAGAAAAATGTGAAAATAGAAAAATGATTTTGAGAACTTTGTTCTACTTTTCAATGCTTGAATTATGGATTTTAAAAATGGAAATTTACAAAAAAAATAATCTGAATTTAATTATATGTTCTTTTGAACTAACTCTACAATTTAGAAGAAATAATATTGTTCTTAAACTAAATTTATAAAATAAAGATAGCCTTATCCTTCTTAAACCACCTCCACTAAAAAAAAGCCTCGTCTAAAATTTAAAATACAAAATATAAACTTAACTAATAAGTTTAAAATTCAAAACTCATTTTATCCAACGGTAATTTAAATTATAATCCAATTCTACAACTTTCAAGACCTTTATCAGTCTAATATAAAATCCTATTTGCAATTTGTCATCACATGTGGACTTTTGATGATTTTCCTATCGAACAATGTGGTCTAAATAATTCTTCCTGAAAAGCCACCATCAATGTTATCAAATGAGAAAATTTTATTGCCTTTTTATCAAATGAACTCAAGAATTCTTGAAATCAAGTCTACGAATAATTTAATAATGCCAAGGAGAATGAAAAGTTTTGAACTTTCATGGAAAAGTATAAGAATGGACTTTAATTGGTTGAATTCCACCCCACCCACTATATATATAAATATATAAATCATAACAAATTGTATAAACTTGCAGAGAATATGTATTATTACCCATGATGCTAAAAGATTCAATGCAATCAAACTGAAAATATTTTCTCGGCCATCAAAACCATTATTTGAGAAACTATGGAGTTCTTTAGTTTGAATTTGTATTCTTGCCCAGCTTGTATAGGAAATCATAGTAAAAGATTCAGGCTAGAACAAGATTTCTTGAACTTTAACCGATTCTATATTTGCTTGTGTTTGTCTTAACAAAAAACGAATTGAGCCTATTTTGTGCATAGACTGCTAAAATTCTCATTTACACGTTTAATGACACCAAAAATTAGTCTAGTGAGAAATGTAACTCTACAACATGGTGGTTAATAAAATGGATACCAGATTTGTACTCAGCACTTTCAAGAGGAACCTCTTGAATAGATGATGTAGCTGATTCTA
The DNA here is from genome assembly GCA_003013225.1 of Phalaenopsis aphrodite. NCBI lineage: Eukaryota > Viridiplantae > Streptophyta > Magnoliopsida > Asparagales > Orchidaceae > Phalaenopsis > Phalaenopsis aphrodite. Next base: position 902,860 of record NEWO01000022.1, on the reverse strand, counting down.
TAGCGTTGTCAGCTCCTTCTGAAAGCTCATAATGCGCCGAAATATCATGAAATACACTGAATGGAGAACTTAATTTTACTTTGAAACCTGCAAAGTTAGTTAATGTGCATCGGTTATATCTATAAAAGTAGAAATAAAATTTTTAAAACAAATAGTAGATAAACGGAATCTTATGAAAACACGGAAGGTAATAAATTAGTAATGAAACATTTATTTGAAAGTGAAATCTGGAAATGTTTTTTTTACTAAGCTTCAATTGAATCTAGAGACGTACAAATAACTATTACAAAACAAATAGAATAGAAAACAAATGTCATGCATATCACATTTTTTCCCACATTTCGTTTAAGCAAAAAAAATTTGCAAACATAATTAGTTCAATGGCTAAAAAATAAAAATAAAAATGAAATGCTATTGTTGCATGGTCCATGGAATGGAAGAGGTTGCTATGACAGAGTTTCTCAAAGCAAAGGCAAAGAACAATTTAAATTTCATCACATATATAACACATTCCAATTAGGCATAATAGACAGCTGCATTTATAACTAATTAAGCCTTCTCGACAGTAAATGTCATCTTTAACCTTGAAAAACTAACAACTCCTTTCAAAGACAGCAAAAAACATCCTATAAGATCATCCAAAGCATGAATATCAGCTAATCAAAATCCATTCAAAACTCTAGTAATTTATTTAAGAAAATTCAAATGCAAACTGGGTGTATTTTTCCTACAATCTCTGGAATAAAATATTACAATCAAAAATGCAAAAAAAATATTGCAAAAATAAAAAATGTTTCCCAACAAATTTGACTTCAAGAATATCCTTGCCTATTGATCCAACAACTCTTCCTATGGATAAAATGTTGGCAAATTTGCTATGGTAAAACATAGAACATAAGCAAACGTTCCACTTTGACTCAAGTCAAGTAAGGGACACACAACAAGACTGATCAATAGATGAATGAAAAGATGAGAAATAAATAGCAATATAAAAAAAAAAAACAACATAATTTAACAATAAAATGTTTGTTCATTGTTTTAAACAACCTCTACCACAGTCCAGCTTATGCTCAATTGATGGCTCACTTCAAGTCTAATTAATACGCTTCCACTTTGCACCCCCAACCCATGCTCTCCACCTCCTAGCCCATCCTGTCCTAAAACCATGCAATCTTCCGCAATATATATATATATATATATATATATATATATATATATATATATATATATATATATATATATTGAATTATTCTAATCTAGATCATGAATCAGGTGAAGTAAAGGCGAAACATGTTAGGTTATTTTCTCTCTATGTCCCCATAAGAGAAAAAGGGAAAAACATAAAAACAAATGTTAAAATAAAAAAAATTGTTCGTTTGAGTTGACCACTAATAATCACCTATAGGCGGTTATAAACTTATACGCCATTTTAGCTTACCTGAGAGCTGAAAGGTCACGCATTTTCTTCTCATTTTCATAACAGTAAAAGCATTGTGGATTGTGAACTGTTATGGATGATTCCTTATTGAAATCAAAGTAAACTCGCCCTGATTGGATTATTTCATAACTTATATCAATTCCTCTCTTACAAAAGGCCGTCTATTTTGATGCATGAATCATCGAGAGGTGATCTAAATTCAATTTAACATGTATCTTTCTGTTAAAAAACAAGCCTTCTGATTGTCAAACTTTTGTTATTCCCATATATATGTTTGATTCATGCATTTTAGTTCTAAGAAATCTATGAAACATATATAATTTAACAAGTTATATTAATATAATAGAAAATGGTATTATTTCAGTGTTTTGTGGCACATGAATGATTATCTTGTATTTTTTTTTTATGCTAAAAGGTCAAAAAAGAAAATTTTGCATGTTCTATTTAAACTTAGTAGTGACAGTGTTAAATTACTTAACACCCAATCTCTTAAAGTAAAATCATTGCCATTATGAAATCCAATAGGTTGCACCAGGTTGATATGTTTGTCGCCATCTTAGTTGAATTAAATGTTTTTCAGTGAAAGAATTTCAATGCGAAAAAATCTCATTATGGATCCATTAATTATTCAAAATATACTAACAATCAACTCTTCAACTAAATAATATGCTCCATCAATCATGTTTACCTATAATGCAATAAAAATTGGTTACATTTATGTGAATGCGAAGAAGAGCCTCAAAAATTCTCCACTTTCTATGAGCAAATCACATGACATGCCAGGAGTCGCGATGCCACCGCACATCAACACGTCTAGGTCTAAAAAAGTAAACTCAAGCCTATTTTTTTAATAAATCTAGTTTCAACTCCATTATTAAGTAAATTTAGGACGCCTTAAGTTCTGCCTTTCAAATGATTAAATTAATTTAAGGATTTATCCATATTGCAGATTTTAGAACCTAAAGAAATAGCCAAACAATGCACCAAAAAATTAGCAAGATTTAACATTTGTCGAGGCAAACAATTTTTTTAATTATTATCTACTCGAGCTTTACTAAATATAGATTTATAGGTTTTATTATATCATAATTGTAGCCAACTTCTACTTATACTATATAAATTGAAGAAAAAATCAAGAAACTCGCCTAAAAGTTTATTGACCTCAATTTGTATTGCTCTCTTTGTCAAAATTATTATAAGACGATAAATGACTTGAGCAAACAACCCAAACAAAACTCAACTCAAAAAATTCGAATTCAGCTTTACCTTATTAATAGTTGGGTTGAGTTACGGTCAAAAGGGCTAACCATATTATCATTCATGTTGAGTATCAGTATAACCAAAGAACCCAAAATTTGAAATTGACCTTATTACCATTTAGATTGTGTTAGGTAAGTAATAGGTGGTTTAAAAAAAATCCATTTTTTTGTTGATTAGATTGTGTTAATCCGATAAAAATTTTGTATTATCCGTATAAAAAAAGGTTAAACATGTCAAATTCAGGTCAAAAATTTTGACATATATAATAAATAAATCAAAAAAATGGGTCAAGTTTAGTCAAACATATTCAGGACTTATCAACCTTGGGACATATCCAAACAATACCAGTCAACCAGCATTAACACTCCTAAGCAAAAGTGGAACCAGGGAGTGGCTAGGAGAGGCGCTTGTCACCCTTTGAATTTTACTAACCTCTTTAATATCATATGATACGGTGAAATTTTTATCCAGTAAACTTAAATAATTAATAAAAATTAATATTAAATATGTTTTTATTTAATAACAATATTTATAATAGTTTTAAAAATTTTCTTGGGGGATAGAAGCATTTAACTTAAATGCTAGCCACCCCGCTCCTTAAGTTCAGGTTACAACTTCTAAGTACAATATTAAATTTCCCACTTTGTTTTTATCAAGCAACAAGCTGTAGTTCAAGTAAGCACTTTCTGGTCTGATAAATTAACTCACCATGCCAAAAAAAGAAAAAAAAGAAAACAGACCTTTCCTCGAAAAAGAACAGTAAGCCAAAGTGGCCAACAAAACTGCTACTACCGATGTTCCAATCCCAGCAAGAATAACTCTCGAAAACCCTGCAAAGAAAACCACTGAAGTTCCAAGCAATAGCAACAATAAAAGACATAGTATATCAAAAATTGAAAAATAAAACCCTACCAGTTCTATTCTGCTCTTCGACTCTCAGGACGGACCATCCTCCAAAGCCATCTTCATCCGAGCTCCCATCCGAGCGGATCCAGGAGGCCTCGAGCTTCCCTTCCAAAGCACAGATGATACCACTTTTACGCGGAGATCTGCAAGCCCAAGTTTCCTTCAATCGCGAAAAGACCGCGGGAGTTCTGACATGGAATTTGCACGAGAGTAAAGGGGGAGCGGAGAGGGGCAGATAGGAGCCCATTTCCTCGCAAGAGCTAGGGTTCCATGGTTCCTCTGAACTGCAGATTATCGCATTCGCGCCAGAGCGAGTGGACCAGTGGGCGCTTCCAGATCGGTATTTCAAGGATGAGTTTGTGCCCGTCCATTCACTTTTGGAAGGCTAGGATGGAAATTACTTAAAACGTAAATAACTAATCAAAATTATGAAGTACTCGCATGTTAGTTATAAGTATTTTTTTTAGTAAGTTGTTTTTTAATTTATTTAGTAAGTTTGAAATTGTAAATATGGTATTAAATAGTTAAGTTTAGTGTGTGTGTGTGTGTGTGTGTGTGTGAGAGAGAGAGAGAGAGAGAGAGAGAATTGTGTGTTATGTATTCCATATAGTTAATTAGTTATACTTTATAAAGAATGTTATATATATGTCCTATGTCACCTTAAATTTTAAATCATAACAAGTTGCCTTCTTTTTTTTTTTTTTTTTGAGAAATACACTCGAATATTTATTTATTTTGAATAATCTTTTATTATATATGTGAGTTGCTTATTGAAGTCTTTTGCGTATATATGGTTTGAACCTAAATTTAAACAAAAGTTCCAACATCTCATTCTTTATAGGGATTTGTACCTCGATACCTTTTCCAGCAAACTCCTTTGCATGTCATGAACAGTTTTGCTCATCACATGTCATTGGTACCATTGAAGTTTACTTCAAATGAGCTTCCATCACAAATTGACTTAGCCAAAGCAAATTTTCACATAGGGATATTATTTTGGGTCAGCGGGTTAGGTTCGGGTCTGACTTGAATCTGGTCAACACGAACCCGACCTGAATAATAAACAAATTGAAAAACTCAACCTAAACCCAACCTGAAAAATATTCGGATCAACTCTAACCCATATCTTTTTAGTTGTGTCGGCGTGTTGGGTCAATTTTTTAAACCTATATATATTAACTAAGGTAAGCGGGTCAACTATAGGTTCGCCACATATCGTGTCAACCTGGACCTAACCCAAATAATTAACGGGTCAAAAAACTCAACCCAAACCCTACCAAAAAATGTTTAGGCCAACCTTAACTAGATTTTTCGAGACGTGCTGGCCTTCAGGATAATTTTTGACACGCCTATGCTCACAAATGTGAATGTCCTATGTAAACTTATGAATCTTGATTTTGTCACGAACTCCCTTAAAGAAATAGTGATTTTCAAAACTAAAATTAAATTTGAAGTGAGCTTAAAGAAGTGTTGTCTAAAGAATGTTTCAATCTGAAGAGGGGCAACACAAATGTAGGCCCAGTTAATATAAATAATAGCATTAATTATTTTAGCATATTTTATCATTAATTTCCATAATAACATAAGGCTTAACATTTACCTTATAGATTTTTAGGTTGTCCTCCTTCCTTACTCGCACGCTTCTCCAATTTTTCCTTCAAACAATAAAGTAATTACACATGTATGCACGTGCACGTTCTAGGGGGCATCACAATCTCTCCGGCGAGGAGAGCTTCTTCGTTAATTTAGGGAAGGACTTGTGTGGGTTGCTCTCCTACTATTAGGAAAGCTTCGTCCTACGTGAAAAAATGTTCCATCAAACACCACGCTGGCGAGTTTCTCTAAAATCCCTCACATTTTCATTTTTTTCTAGCCATAGAAGTAGATTTTACCAAGTGTTGTGGGTTCGGTTGCCCACACGAGGTGAGTTAGTATGCCGACACTAATCAGTACGGCAACACGCCTTTGGATTAACCATTATTTCTTAGAGGAAACCCTATGTTATGAAGCTTTTTTTGTCACATTCCTTTGGGAATTTGGGTGACTTCTCATTGTGTACCTTATATATAAATTCTAATGGGTCATAATCCCAATGTATCATGGTTTTAGTGCTTTTAACTTTCCTCATAGGAGTTGGAATCATTGGATCTTGAAGAATGGAAAAAGCTTGGTAGTTAGCTCATTCAACAAGATCATGGAGCGATTGTAGGACCGAAAAAGCTTTGTAGCTAGTCCATCCTACAACCGGTGGAAAACTTCTCCTATGAGAAATCAAATCATAAAGTTCTTCACGTTCCTCTCCAAAGCCCGAGGCAACTATGCGCACATCCAAGGGCCAAACCCTAGGTACCTATGTGAGAAGTTAGATGAGCGTGGCTCACTTTCGACTATGATCATTCACGTTGTATGATGAGTTGCATCACAACACGTGTCTTGCTTGCAACATGTTGTACTTGCATTTTACTTTAGTCGACCACCCCAGCCCGGTCGGCATAGCACGTTGCCTCGACACAGCACATTTGCCTCGACCGACCCCCCTTTTTTATCAACATAGCACATAACCTTGCCTAGTTGCCCAGACTCAGTCAACCGATCACTTAGGTCTGACCCGCTACCCTAACTAGTGGACCTATCACTTTTGTCTGACCGACCATCCCAGTTTGGTCGATGGATCAATTGCATAATGTGTGCTTCATATATGTGTCATTTTTGTTTGTATGGTGTTTCACATAATTTTTATCACATGTTTATGTTGCATTTTTAGTATTCATTCTTGCACTCACTCCACATATATTATTCTCTCACGTGAGAATCATCCCATGTTGGGTCACTATCTCCACGGCACACCCACCTTTATGGGTCTCTGCCTCCACAATACACATTTTTCTTCAGGTTGCTGCCTCCACGACAGGCCCACCTTTCTGGGTCAGTGCCTCCGCACTACACCCATCAATTGGACCGCCATCTCCACAACACGCTCACCATTTTGGGTCACTACCTCCGCAACATATTGTTCTTTGGGCTGCTGACTTCATGGCACGCCCACTCTTCAATGTCACTCTCTATTACACACCCACTCGTGTGGGACACTGCCCTAACAACATGCTCACATTTCAGGTCACTGCCTCCACGACATACCCATTTCTAGAGTTGTTGGATATCTGCCTCCACGACACTTCCATCCTTTCGGGTCACTGCCTCCATAACATACATATTAATTTGGGTCGCTGTCTTAACGGCGCGCCACCCATCTAGGTCATTGCCTCCACGACACACCTAATCTTTTAGTCGTTGCCTTCACGACACGTGTATCATCTTGGGTCCCTACCACCACGTCATACTCATTCATTGGGCCGTTGCCTTCACGGTACACCCCCCCTTCAGGTCACTGCCTCCATGACGTACCCATTCTTTTAGGTCGATGCCTCCATGACACACCCACCCTTCTGAGTCACTGCATCGACAGATCTTCCAATAGGAGGTTTCCTCTATGGCACGTCCACCCTTTCGAGTCACTATCTCCGTGACATACACATTCCTCTTCCCGCTGCCTCCAAGACATGCATACCATTTTGGGTCACTACCTCAACGACATCTTATACATTTGGGTCTTTGCCTCCATGACAAGCCCATCTCTTCTGGGTCGTTGCCTCTACAACACATTTATTATTTGAGTCACTGCCTCCACGGTACGCCCACTCTTTCAGGGCACTGCCTCTATTGCACAACCACTCATTTGGGTCGCTACCTCCATGACATGCCCACCTTTATGGGTCACTGTCTCCACGACGCCCCAATCTATGTGAGCCGCTGCCTCCACGACATGCTTGCTCCTGAGTTATCGCCTCCACGACACACTCCCCACCACTTCTATCACATGACTGTTTGCATTGGCATATGTATGTATGCATGAATATCAATATAGGCTTAATATGTGATTAACCCTATGTTGGTCGTGATGCCTTAACTAGCATTGCTTGTTGAGTCGACCCCAACGAGAAATGCGACTTAAAACAATGAGAATGACACGAGTGTGATTATGCTAAGAATTTAATGAATCTAACTAATGTCACCTTGCATGTTACAGGGTCCGCCTATAATGACTCTTATTTTAAAACTTAAAAAATAGATTTTGTTATTTATTACATATGTCGTGTTATTAAAAGTATATATGTAGCAAACTAGGTCATATATATGACCAACTCTTTTTAAAATCCATCTTGGGTGACACCCATTAGATCCCTTTAATATTTAGGATGGTGCCAGAGTGACGACCACGTTAAAGTCATACGTACCCGAAGAATTATAATGCACTTAGGAGCTGGTCAATATACTTCTCATTAGACTGTGTATTAGGCTAAGATTTATGATGTTAATTATTTTTTTTATGCAATGAATATTTTTTTTTGTAGATTTGCATGTGATAGTCAAGCGTCACTTTTATATTTTTTTTTGTGCTTTCATGTTTGATATACATGACAGTACACTAGAGCATTATTCTACAAGGAGTCGTGTCTATAAATATGCACACACACATGTATCATTAAGGGGGAACATGTAATGATTTTTACTAACATTTTACTTGCATTGCCATTTTGCTCCCTAGATGAAAAGGCACAACTCATTATATGTTGTGTGTTTATTAATTTTCCTGCTAATGTTATTTTCAAGTAGGTCAAGTTTTTATTTGTCGTTCAAATGTATTTGATAGAGTCTCCAGGCTAAGTCTGTATCAGAAATAATGTATGGACACGAGTTTCAAGATGGACGACGCATCAAACCACGTGACCGGGAGCAGGAGCAATAGCTCATGTCCCATATCTTAAGTCTGAATTCAATATTTTTGTATATATCTAAGATCGAGCATGTATATACGGAGTCCACCACCTTTCTAGTTTTTTTTAGATATGCCACTGACCCAATAGGCCCTGTCCTCTTTTATATTTTTCAAAGTGTTATTTCTTTCTATTGTATTTTTGCGTACTTATATTGTTTTTAAATTTCTTATTGATTTATGTGAAATGTCACAAAATTTACAATTTAGACTAATTAAGAATCTTAAAATTATGAATTTTCTACATAAAAATCATAATAAAATATTCAAGACTAATTAAATTTTAAGATTAAGAGATTTAATATTTTAAAATTTGTCTTTCAATTTTTTGCATGACATGCAAGCCAGTTTTAAAATGGACTGCATAGCATGAATATCACCCAAGCTATTATGATAGAACCCCCGTAATATCTAATGATCACTCTAGATAACTACATTATTTGCATGTCCCAATGAGAAGCCCCCGTCTTTCTCTAACCTAATTGGCCCAACATGGATTTATACTTAGGTGGTCGTCTAGTGCACTTATGTTCTTAGAAGACTCTTCATCCCAGACGGGGTGTAAGTCATTTTGTTGTGAGCGTTTTCAACTTTGTTATTGAACCTCCATTTTTATTTTTTCCAACGACATTCTCACCCTTACGGTATGTATAAGTCCAGCCTTTTGAAGCTCCACCTCACATTCATATGATAGAGTTTCTTTCATTTGACGTTAGAGCCACCAAGGTTCATGCAGATGATGTAATTCACATATTGTTGATCGGAGATCTCTAGAAGTGCTGGGTCGACTACCTTAACGACCATACAAACTTAGAGTCTTAGTAACTTGGGATGGCGGGTTCGTGCTACCCCGACCCAGCTAATTCTATCTTCTAGGGATTATTTTTTCCTTCATTTGACTTCCTCTATTGAGTCTTATCGCCCCTTTTGCCTTCGTTAGTATCATCTCGATGACCTGATTGCCGATGAGCCACCGCCCCACACACGCAGACGCGCGCGCACACACCAGACATTTGAGATACAACAATTTGTCCTCTACCCATATGACCTGGATGTGCTTTGACACATCATAATTTCCCATCTAGACGATTTGGTTATTATTTATTTTAAAGTGTGAACGAATCTATTAAATTCTTATGATTTGGGTAAGAGATGAAACAAGACATTCAAGTTTTATGTATTGATTTTATATTATTAACCGTGTAACTAATTTAATATCAACAATTTTACTGAATTAAATTTAGTAATTTTAATTTATTAAACAATAAAAATAAAGTATGATAGAGAGGTTAAAGTGTTAGGGAAATATAATGAAGTGAATGATTGAACTAATTCATAAGTCTCTTCTAAGCAAATGTGAGTAGTTAGGTTTTTTTATGCATTAAATTAATGTTGTTTTAATTGAATATTTGCTTTATTAAATATTTTAAAATAACTATTTTATTCATGTCTTGTATTTTTATATTCTAAAATGTCATAAAATATGTGAGGAAAATTATGAACATATGAAGATGTATTTTAAATGATTTTAAATTATATGAAATGAAATGTAAATGATTAAGTTATATAGAATTATCTCCTGATGATACTGA
>NEWO01000022.1:878913-891718 GCA_003013225.1 Phalaenopsis aphrodite | reverse complement strand
ATTAAAACCTAACCGGGATCTTGGTAGACGATGTTTCTACATTTCTTCACTCGCTCGTTCTAGGGTTTAACACTCCGCTCTCTCTGCTCGGGATTCCCATCTCCTTATCACCGGAGAACCTTACGAATTGCATCGCGCATCGCCTACGGGCAGAGCCTACGAAAATGATGTTCCAAATGCAGCCCTACGGCATCCAAGGGTTGCTCAAAGAAGGGCACAAGCATCTTTCTGGGCTGGATGAGGCCGTGCTGAAGAACATCGATGCCTGCAAGCAGCTATCTTTTATCACTCGCACTTCCCTTGGTCCCAACGGTACTGAAATTGTCCATCCCCTCCCTTTTTTTCTCTGTCGTCTTGGATTTTAAGCAGCCATCTTTTCAAGTTGATGTTAGAGAGTGGTTTTGTTGATGGTGGATTAGTGAAATGAATGGAAGGAATCTGGCACGTTTTGTTATTGTGTAATTTTGGTTTTGAAGGGGGTAGTGGAATGTGGAGCTTGGAGAATTTCCAGCATGCTTGCCTCATAATCTTCAATCCATGACCCTTTTTTTTTTTGTAAAAGGCAAATTCAGGAGGAGTTTTGAGCCTTCTCGCTTGATAGTACTTGTTTATGGACGCATTGAAAGTACAGGAGCTGAATTGTTTGATAAGCGGTGAACTTATCTGGTTTGGCAGCTTCGAGAGTTGGAAGGTGTTTTTACTGTTTTTGTTCATGCTTGAAAAAATAATTGGTACTTATTTTAATTTTTGCCCTGAGCTGTACGCAAAAGTTGGCATGTTGGCATGCTTTTTCTTATCAGTTTCATGGTTTTGTTTATTTTTACAGTTTGGAAATTGTGAGTTTTTTTCCAAGGCTTATTCCATGCAATATGTTTGAAAAGCTTGAGCTTTTTTCAAGGCTTATTTTATGCAATTTATTTATTTTTTTAATAGTTGGAAAGTGTGGGCATTTTGCAAGGCTATTCTTCATGTGAATTTAATCAATTTGTTTTGCATTGAAGAAACTAGCCAAGTTTGAAACTGTTTGATGCTGGGCTAGGTCACTTTTTGATTTTGCTCATTTACAACCATTTTTGGACTTGGTTTTATCAGTTCAACAGTCCATGTGATTTGTGTGTTATCTTTATTAATGAATTTCCAAATGCTTTTATAGTTTTTAATGTTATTGATGGAATTGCCTTACACTTTATAAAATTTATTATAATTTTCCACAATGTTTTGCGTTTTTCATATTTTCATTTTCTTTCCAGGCATGAACAAGATGGTGATCAACCATCTTGACAAACTCTTCATTACAAATGATGCTGCCACAATTGTAAATGAGCTTGAAGTACAGCATCCTGCTGCTAAGATATTGGTGCTGGCAGGCAAAGCTCAACAAGAGGAGATTGGAGATGGGGCTAATCTCACAATATCCTTTGCCGGGGAAATCCTCCAAAATGCAGAAGAGCTCATCAGGATGGGGCTCCATCCTAGTGAAATCATAAGCGGATATACAAAAGCCATCAACAAGGTTCTATGTTATTTTTAAGAAACTAATCATTTTTTATGGGGCTTTTACTTGCATACCACTCAGATCTTATATCTTTACATATTTAACACCTAAACTCTACCTTTTACATTTATTCCATCCAAATATTCATATCACATAAAAAATACTGCTTTTTTAACTTTTAAAATGTTTAGGTGTTAGATATGTAAATACATAGGAATTGAGTGGTATGTAATTATTCCATTTTTGATATATCTCAACCTCATTAATACTCAATTTGTTTTTTGCTTAGACGCTAGAGATTCTTGATGAATTGGTGGAGAAAGGATCGGAAACTATGGATGTTAGGAATAAGGATGAAGTTATTTATAGGATGAAAGCTGCAGTTGCCAGCAAACAATTTGGGCAAGAGGATATTTTATCCTCTCTAATTGCGGACGTGAGTGTCTTTGTACCCCGCTACTGTCCCATTTATTTTGGCTTTTGCTCAAGAATAATATCATAGGCGATGCTATTTTAATGTTAGGCTTGTATTCAAGTTTGTCCAAAGAATCCTGCAAATTTCAATGTGGATAATGTGAGAGTTGCAAAACTTGTTGGCGGTGGTTTACACAATTGCTCAGTTGTACGTGGAATGGTCTTGAAAAATGATGCCATTGGCAGCATAAAAAAAATAGAAAAGGCCAAGGTGATTCCTTCTTACCAGTTATTTGTTTATTGAATGAGTTGTATTAGAATTTCTTTCTACCCCATATGTTCTCATTTGATGCCTCTGTCCTCTCGTGAGATCAGAATTATATTTTTATTTTTTCTTTGTGGATAACATTATGGAAGGGTGTAGCTACCTAACCAGTGCATAAAGCTCCACTAATTTTATTACTTCAACAACTTATAATCAAACTAAAAATTTTTATACAATGATTAGCGTTGAATCTTGGTTTTAAAAAGACAATTAGATCCGAGATCTAGTTGAGCAAGCAACTTGTAAGGTGAAAAGTGGTTCATATTTACTTTGTAGAAGTGCTTATAATAACAACATGATTCATGTTTCTTGAATTTATATTATTTCTGAATATCTTGGGTTATAATTCTCTTAGGTAATCCATGTTTTGGCCATCAGTTGCATCCCAGAACATATTAGATGGCTTTGAAGATTTATAATTCATTGCCTTTCAGATTGTGATTGTACTATTATGTGATGAAAGCTTATCTCAAGACCTACTACTAATCCTTACATCAAGTCTCTATACCTTTCACTCTATTTTTTGTTTACATGGGTTACATGTAACTATGCATTTTTCAGTGTCTGTTATGTTTGTGATTTATAATACAACATACTGTTGTCTCTTTTGTTGTTGTTAATGCTCTTTACTAACGTGAGTGGTATTTTTGATATTTATAGTGCAGATTTTAGTACTGTCTCTTTTGAGTAAAACTTTGATACAATTTTTGTTTGTTTAGATTGCTGTATTTGTGGGAGGTGTTGATACATCTGCAACCGAAACAAAGGGAACTGTTCTCATTCAAAGTGCTGAGCAGGTGCGTTTATTTCTACACTATTGCTTTACAGGTTATTTATTTGTTTGAAGAAATTAGTCCTACACACATTTTTATGCTTGCAAACTTTGCCACTCTTCTAGCTTTTCAATTTTTTTGCCATTCTTTGTAATGTGAATGATGGTTGACTTGACTCAAATAGGTGATGCATTTCTTTGTTTACATATTTTAATCTACTGAATTTCAGTTTTAGAAACTGTGCATGACTTATTTGATGCTTTAAAGAACAATAAGTTATTGAATGTAATTTTAAAATTCTATGTGAGAAATGAGTATAAGCTTAAATTTTCAATTTGTTTAAATTATAAATGCTCATTTGGAGCCATATTATAAAGATGTCACAAAAGGTATTGGAGCAAAGGTCGAGCACAATATGCTTTTTGCGAGCAAGTTCTGCTGTATTGGTCATTCACATCAAAAGTATTTGCTAATCATTATTTAGTGGGCATGTAAATTCGAGTAGAAAAAGAAAGAACTGGCCTGAATTAGGAACATACGTCACATTGTATTCAGAAAAAATTGACAAATTTTCCCCACGATTCTATGTGAGCAGTAAATTTATCAGTTTATTTTTTTTTAGATTATTTTACGTTATTAAAGTTTGAGAAGAAATATTTTTTACACGTTTTATGGTAAGTGAGATTGTATTATGTGCTAATATGTTTGGCTTTTTTTATTACAATGAAGTCTCACATTATAGGCCATTGTCTATATTTCCTCAATTTTGTTTCTAGCTGAGTTATTGTCTCATAGTTTACTATTTTCAGCTAGAAAACTATTCAAAAACTGAAGAAGCAAAAGTTGAGGAGCTCATTAAAGCTGTTGCTGACTCTGGTGCCAAGGTGGTTGTTAGTGGGGCTGCTGTAGGAGAGATGGCCTTGCATTTCTGTGAACGTTACAAGTAAGTTATATTTTTCCAGTTACCATTCACATTGCAGTTACATTGAGAGCTAAATTCTTAAAGAACTCTTCAATGATCCAACACGATTCATGCTGGAATTTGCTATATTTTACTTTTGTATATAGGAATATCCAATCAGGTTTGGTGTATTAGGATAACTATACTTGAATTTTTAAATGGTCTAATTTATTGTATTATCTGTGTTTGGATTGACCGCTTGATTGTTTGACTATGATAAATTAATCTGGTCGAGGCACTGATTAACATCCTTTCAAATGTTTCTTTATTTTCTGGAACGTATACACAATATTTGTGATTTTTTGTTGTTTGAATTTATTATAGGAGTTTGTCTGCAATGCAAAAAAATTTTATTTTTGCAATGCATTAACTTTGTTATATGATAAGAATTATTTGTTGAGCATAGTTTAGTTCGATTTATATTAACTTGGAATATAGTTTACATGTGCTTGCGCAAATACATATAAGAAGCACGTCCTTGTGTATTTTACATGCTTTTTTTTTAACATTTTCAAATCAATTCAAAATTGAGAAGTCTTCCACAATGTTTTGATTAATGTTGCTATCCTTGTTACCTATCTTTCAGACTCATGGTTCTAAAAATCAGTTCAAAATTTGAGTTGAGGAGGTTTTGTCGCACAACTGGTGCTATAGCTATTGTACGTTATCACTCCTATTTCTTTTCGCTACTCGGGTTATTGTTTCTGCATCTAGCACTAATTTCTCTGATGATAAACTCAGTTAAAACTTAGCCAACCAAATCCTGATGACCTGGGCTATGCTGACTCCATCTCAGTTGAAGAAATCGGTGGTGTTCGGGTACATTTTATCATTTAAAAGGAAACCCCTTTTATGATGATATCTTGTCTTATCTGCTGTGTATCCGCCATTATATGTTAAATCTTAACTTTATGATTGTGCGACAGGTGACCATTGTGAAGAATGAAGAAGGTGGAAACTCAGTAGCTACCGTTGTTTTACGTGGAAGCACAGACAGTATTCTCGATGACCTTGAAAGGGCTGTTGATGATGGTGTTAATACATATAAGGTATATTTGTCATTTTACATATTGTTTCATTGTGAGATATAACCTCTATTCAGGACCATCACCATGTTAATTGTTTAATGTACTCTTTTGCGCACTTTACAGGCTATGTGTAGGGATAGTCGTATCCTTCCCGGGGCTGCAGCAACTGAAATAGAATTAGCAAGAAAGTTGAAGGAGTTCTCCTTTAAGGAAACTGGGTATTTCTTTCTCCCTTAATAGGCATTTAAAGAAGGGGCATTTACATATATAGCACCCAATTCTTATGTATTTACATATCTAAAGCTCAAACTTTACTTTTTTACATTTATGTCACCCAAATCTTTCATATCACAAAAACAAAATATCACCATTTTAACTTTTCAAAAGTGAAATACACCTTTTCATGCGTAGTTTAAGTGTCATATTTGTAAAAATTGAAGTGTAGGTGTTAGATATGTAAATGTATAAGAATTGAGTGGTATGTAAATCTTCTTTAAAGAATGACATATACCTGATCTTTTGGTTGGTGCTCCCATCATCATTATTAGTCTTATTTGAACTAATAGGCTTGGTTTCATGGATATTGCTTCTCTATACATTTTTGGTTTGTGTTGGACAAAATCTTTACTATAATTTACTTATATTCTATGGGAGCATTTACATGCATACCAACTAATTCCTATGTATTTACATTTCTGACGCCTAAATATTAATTTTTTACTTCTATACCACCCAAATCTTTTATATCACATAAAAAATACCAATATGTTAACTTTAAGAAAGTAAAATACACATTTTCATGCACGGGTAACGTGGCATGCATGTAAAAATAAAAGTTTGTGTTAGATATATAAATAAATAAGAAATGAGCGGCGTGCATGTAAATCTTCCTATTTTATTAACTTATGTATAATTTTCCCATAATATTATCTTCCCAATTCATTCCCAGTAATTCTATCTACCTCGCATGCTCCACCTGATTTTTTTTTCTCGTTAATACTTAGTAGGTTTCTAATTTTTTTATAATTCATTATTACACTGTTCTTTATGTGCATTTCGTCTGCATTGTATTCTTATTTTTTGTCTTTTTCTAAGTATTTGATTATTTTATGGTAATATTCAAAGTCCGTGCGTTGGTGTTATTTATAATTATCAATTTGTGGTTATTTGTATATGTCATGACAATTGGTATCAACGCATGTTGCATTTTAACCAACATTTATACGTGTGATCACAGTTTCTTTCAATACTTTCGTGTCCCATCACAATCCTAAATTATTAAGAATCTTCGGATAACAAATTCAGAAGAGCTGACCGGTCTCTGATCATTGCCAGCAAGAGATGGGCTTCCCAACTTCTGTAGTCTGTTTTATTTTTTATATTTCTGGTCTGTAAACTTCTTAAAGTTGACAGTAAACGTAATTTTTCTTTCACCGTCATTTTCCCCTTAAAAATTATTTACTGAACATTGCAAGTATATCTGAATTTTTTCTTAAAACAAATAAAGTTCATATTTATATTTTTTTTTTCTATATGAACATATAATTTTTCAATTCAAGGTCATGTAAATTATGATTTTACATCAACCATTTATGTGTCTTGTTAGTTCTTGCAGCTGTCATTATAGATTAAAATTTCAACTTCTTTTTTTCATATAAAAATTCTAGACTAGGCTTACTTGCAATGTTCAATAAATAAGATTAGAGAGATTAGAGACAGTCGTCTTAGATGGTTTGGTCACATTAAATGTTGATCATCCGATAATCCGGTTAGGAGAGTAGATGTTTTAGAGTTTCGGCTTATGTTAAGTAAGGTAGAGGTAACTTAAAAAGACTTGAGCTTGTTGTATAAAAAATGATCTTAATTTATTAGAATTAAATGAAAACATGACACTCAATAAGATACTATGGAGAAGAAGGATTCATGGAGCTGACCCCACTTAGTGGGATAAAGACTTGTTGCTGGTGTTGTTGCTGTTGTTGTAGGTTTGCTTGTCATTTGTTTAAAAACTAAAATTGCTATTTTTCTTCTTTTTAAGTAATCCATGTCCTATTATTATTGTTAATATGGATTTTGGGTCCATTAGGATGGATGTGTGAAATAAGTGTTTTAAGAAAACTCAAAGTTTGGAGGGATTTAATCCATTTAGGATGAGTACAAAATAGGTTACTTTAGTTTGGATATGTACAACAAGAAGAAAGAGGAAGAGAAACTATAAATGAGGAGCAGAGTTCTGCAATTTGTAGGGCTTAAGAAGGAAAAATTGCAAATTGCAGGAAAAGTAAAACGCTGTTTGAATATTCAAAGAGACCCAATTTAATTACTTGAACACTAAATACTGTTCTAAAGAAGCATAAATGGCCATGAAAGAATGGCTAACCTGAGTATGTGTAGCCAGGATGTGGCTGCTGCTTTTTAGTTTATGCATTGTGATGCAAATTACAATTTAAAAGTTTCAAATTATATTGTGCTTTTTAGCACCTTAAAAAGTTTACCTTTTTTTTCTGTCATTTGCAAAACAAAATTATTTCTGTGTAATGTGCTTTTACATGAATGATTTTCAAAGAGTTCCCAACAGGTTTAGCTCTGTTTGTTTTTACATTTGTTTTTTTTTTTCATTTTGCTTTGCCGCATAAAGCTTCATCATGAAATTTTAAATCTTTTTATTTATTGAATAGTTAATCAACAGTTTGAAGTTCAAAATTTTCTGCTGCTCTGTGTGTGCTGAGAGATGACTGAAAACTTTCCCCTTTCATAACCTTGATTGTTATGATTTTTTATCTATATTTTTATAGGTTGGATCAATATGCTATTGCGAAGTTTGCAGAGAGCTTTGAAATGGTTCCGAGAATCTTGGCTGAAAATGCAGGCCTCAATGCAATGGAAATAATTTCTTCGCTGTATGCTGAACATGCCGCTGGAAACACAAAAGTCGGAATCGACTTGGAGGAAGGTGTTTGTAAGGACGTATCTGCTCTCAAAATTTGGGATCTTTATGTCACAAAGTGAGTATTTTTATAATATTTCAGATGTCTATTTTTCGCTCGAGTTATTTTGATTTTATGCCTATTTTGTGTGATTTTTAAGAGAAGTGATTTTGGGAAGAAAATCTGACTCTTCTATTTAAGAAGAAATTTTTTTCTCATTTGTAAATGTTTATTTTACATATATATATATATATATATATATATATATATATATAGGGAGCTCGCCTGTGTTGATTTCACAACTACTTTTGTTTTGCAAATATAACCTTCTTTTGATTAATAGTTTGGCAAATTATTCCCTATATTGTCAACAACTCATTTCTTTTACTGATTTTATTTCTTTTTCTTGCTTAAATCTATTGAATTCTCATTATCTATTATTGCTTCATCTGTGAAGAACCCTTTTGCTAATATTACTCCCTTTTGAATAGGTTTTTCGCTCTCAAGTATGCTGCTGATGCTGCTTGTACTGTTCTGCGAGTTGATCAGGTTAGCATCTCTTCTTTCCGTCTAGGGGCATTTACAAACATACCACCTGATTCTTGTGTGTATACATATCTGACATCTAAACTTTATTTTTTTACATTTATATCTCCAATTTCTTTCCTATCACATAAAAAAAATACCATTATTTTAACTTTAAAAAAAGTGAAATACGCCTTTTCATGCAAACGTAACGCCGCGGTTTAGGTATTAGATTTGTAAATACTTGAGAATTGAGTGGTTTATGTAAGTAAATATTCTTACCATCTATTGTGTTTACCTACAGCTTTATTGATGCTACAATTGCTTTCTATTTATTGTTTGATAATGAATTTTTGTACTCTCCGGATTATGAGTCTCATTTGCTCGGCTTTGCACCCAATTTGAGGAGTTTTAACACGTGGGTATGGATAAATTGGGATGCATGGTAATGTGGGCCCCACATGCTCAAGGGCAGTTTTGGGGCTTGTTACGCGTTGGGATGCAATTGAGTCTTGCTGACTCACGAGCTAGCTTGAGCTCGGCTCGATAGATGTTTCATGAGATGAACTTTGATGTTCTAATGAACCTGGCTTGTGCTTACTATGGCTCCACTGAGCGTATGGGATTATGAGTCTCATGTGCTCGTTCTCGCAACCAATTTGTGGGGCCCGCATAGGGTGGCCTTGGATTTGGTATGCATAGAGTTGTAATTGAGTGGAGCTGACGTGTGAGCCGGCATGAGCTTGGCTCGATAGATGTCTCGTGAGGCAAACTTGACGATCAAACGAACCTGGCTTGTGCTAACTATGATTAGATTTGTTAGGTCCTGATCCCTACTTGTTTGAAAACATTAACATAAAATAAATTTAAAATTTATTAGATTTCAGGAATTGAATTATGTAGTTATTAAAATTATCTAAAAATTTGCTTTTCTTTTTATTTCTCCTATAGGTTCTCATTCTGTTTAGGGACACTAACATTTTCTTATTTATTGTATTTACATATCTACACCTAGACTTTATTTCTTTACATTTATACCTCCAAAGCTTTTGTATTATATATAAAAAAAACACTTTTTAAAAACGAGAAATGCACCTGTAATGCAGAAGTAAATTGTCAATTGTCAGATATATTTACATAAAATGAAGTTTAGGTGTTAGATATGTAAACACATAGGAGTTGAGTGGTATGTAATGTAAATCGTACTTCTTGTTATCATTTTATTCTTATAGTTACTTGAATTATAATCATCTTCCGACTGTTTTACTAAATGAATTGGATTGCGAGCTCGCTCAAATTCGTAGAACTGAACTCGAGATTGAACTTGAATTCGTTTTGTTAATCTAAGTTCAAGCCAACGACTACTTGAGCTCAACCGGACTTGGGAACACGAGAAAAAAAGACGAACGCTATAAAGTTCACTTTATCAGAGCGTTAGATTTATTTATTTATGGTGTTTAATTTGATTTAGATTAACTCAACGGTTAAATCTTATTAATAGCATGCTACCAAAGACCACATTGCACATATAAATGTACTCTGCAATATTAATTCTCAAAATGTAATTAAATTATAAACTCTAATATTCTTTTATTATTATTATTTTTGCAGATTATAATGGCTAAACCAGCTGGTGGACCAAAGAGAGATCAGCCTGCAGGCATGGATGAGGACTAGGGTTTTTTTTGTGCCTTCAAACTGTTTCCTATTTCTAAGGTCTTGTGTTTGTTGGCTGAATCCCCCACTCTTCATAGAAAATTTTTGTTTACAGAGGAAGTGGAGAACTTTGGATGTTTTCTTTTATGTATTATCTTCATCCTTTCTGTTGAGTTGAAATTGTTAATTTAAGTTAATTTGTTGAGTATTTTAATGTTTATTTCATTTTTATTTGAAAATATGACTTATTTTTTAAATCACATTTTAAAAATTGAAATGTTGGTATTTTTGATGTGATATGAAAGCTTTGGGTGGTGTAATTATAAAAAAAATAAAGTTTAGGTGTTAGATATGTAAATAATTGCAAATGGGAGGGTGTATATATGTAAATGCCCTCTTTTTTTATTTTATGAAATAAATTTGTTTTAAATTAAAAGTTCACGTGAATTTTAAGACATTATTTTTTTTTTCCAAAATACACTCAAATTATAAAAATGTATATTTTATGCATAAGTTTAACTTTATGCAAATTTTATATTAAGGACATCATTAACATAACCATTTTATAAAATTGTTTTTGATCAAACAGTAAATTAGCTGTGGTGAAATTGGTATTTAGTAAATAATTTCAGAGAAAAAGGCCTAATTACATAAATTCGAAACATATTTTACCTCTAAACTAAGACTTTTTACATATATATCACCATACCTACAAATTAAAAATGGTTTCACTTTTCAAAATTTTAAATAGTAATATATTTGACGTGATATGAAAAAAATTGTTCGTATAAATATAAAAAAAAAAATATTAGATTTGTAAATACATATGAAGTGAGTGGTACAACTGTAAATGCAACTAAAATAAGAATTTTCATTTACTATATATATATATGTATGTATGTGGTTTAAAAGAAAGGTTTACATAAACATCACTTAATTCATATGTATTTACATATTTAACCTCTAAACTAAGACTTTTTACGTACATATCACCTTACCAACAAATTAAAAAGGGTTTCAATTTTTTAAAATTTAAATAGTAATATATTTGAGGTGATATGAAAAAAATTAGATTTGTAAATATATATGAAGTGAGCGGTACAACTGTAAATGCAACTAAAATAAGAATTTTCATTTACTAAATGTTTCATGAGAATTCCAAGGAAAATTTTTCCTAAAGAGCAAACTGAAAAAAAATCATGAAATCTATTATAGATTTATCAAATAAAATTGAGTAGCCTCAAATGAAATGCATGAAACAACCATAGAAATTGAAAAATTAAAAAAAAAAACATAAAAAAAGTTTTGTAATAAAAAGGGGAGAGGGGGTGTATTTGCATACATACCACTCAATTTTTATGAATTTACATATCTAATACCTAAATTTTCAAGTTTGACTGCATAGCGCACACTTATCTTCAACATTATATCAAAATCATCGCCATTACCAACTTAAAAATGCCTTTATATGCATAGGTTAAGTCTCGATGTGCTATGAATGTAAATATTAAATTTTAGGTGTTATATATGTAAATGCAAAAGAATTATGTGGTATGGATGTAAACTTAAATACCACAAATGACACTGAACAGAAAACATTATGAATAGAAATGAATGAAACAAAAACTTAATAAAAGAAATCCAAAGTCCATGAGATGAGACTGATAGGGAAATGATTATGACAATAAGTATAGGGGGATTTACATAAATACCACAAATTCTTATGAATGTAAGTATCTAACATCTAAATTTTAACATAAGAATCTTCAATATAGCATGAAAATACACTTTTTCATGCATGTACTTTAATGTAATTATGACACTAAAATGTTATAAAAATAAATATCAAACTTTTGGTGTTAAACATACAAAACATAAGAATTGTGAGGTATATATGTAAATCCTCCTAATTATCAATACATATGAGCTTATCCAATACCTCAAAACAATTTATTTGCACCAGTTACCAAACATGCAAAACACTAAAGAAAAAACATAAATTTAACTAATTTCAGCAAAATTTTACATTAAAAGAAAGTCTAGGAATCTGCAAAATAAGAAAAAGAAAAATACATATTCATCTATCCATTCGGATGGGAGAAAATTTATATTTCTAACAAATTAAACAGTAGTGTTCTCCTGTGTACCTGAAGCTTCAAGCTCCTTTTTCTCATCTTCTGCTCCCAGAGTTTCAGCTGAAGCATTGGGGTTCTCAGGAGGAGAAGGGGGCTGTGTTGCCTTTTCTGGCTCCTTCTTCAGCTCAGTCTCAAACTCCTTTGCTGCCTGAAAGTACATAAATTTAATGAACTTAAGAGATTTTATAGGAAGATTTACATATCTAACCCCTAAACTTCAATTTTTGCGTGCATACCAGCTCATTTATGTGCGTCGCACTTTTTAAAAGTTAAGAAAATGATATTTTTTATGTGATATGAAAGATTTGGGTGGCATAAATTGGGGCATTTACATACATACCACTCAATTCTTATATATTATCCATCCTTCTTGCTGTTTTCCTGCAACAGCTGCCTTTCGACGTTGCTGTCCACTTCCAGCCAGGCCGCAGCCAGCTGCAACCCCACCTTCACTCACGCAGCAAGACGCAACCCTTACCTTCCCGCCTGCAGCCAGCTGCAAACCCTTACCATCTTCCTGCCATCCCACTCACCTAACCAACCGCCAGCCCTGTTGGAATACAACC
>NEWO01000022.1:841147-855542 GCA_003013225.1 Phalaenopsis aphrodite | reverse complement strand
CCAATCTCACTCTAAAGTCTCTCATATAATTGGAATGGAAGGAATTTTTAGCGATTTTTACTTGAGAACAACTCAAAACATTGAATATAACATTTTACCCATCCAAAATTTTCACTCAAAGCCTTCACTATAAGGTAAGGAGGATGGCTGTAATTAAAAAAATATATTTTAAAATATTATGTTTAAAGTTTAAGTGATTAAAATGTTATATTTAATGTTTTGAATGGTTAGCATGTAAAAATCCTTAAAAAATAAAGATTTCTTAAGAATTATTTTGTCAGCTTTCCTTAGAATTTCTAAATTTAACAAGCAGGAATTATAGGTTATAACTACAAAAATAATTGAAAAATTTTAGAATTAGTAAAAATAACAAATGATAACGATACAATTTGTATTATAAATTAACTACCTTCTATATGAAATATTGCCTTCTGACCAAGTCTCATCCTGTGCTCCTGCAGAAAACATATTAACAAAATCACACCACCAAACATAATGATACGAAATTTAAGTTGAAAAAAAAGGGGGCATTTATATACTCACCACATAATTCTTACTATGCATTTACATATCTAGCACCTAAATATTCATAGTCACATACCACTAAAACGTTTAATATCACAAAAAATACCACAAATGTTATCTTTGTAAAAGTGAAAAACTCTTTTTTGGGCATAAGTTTATGAAACCAAAATGTTAAAAATGTAAACATTAAACTTGGGGTGTTAAAAATGTAAAAACATAAGAACAGTGTGGTATTTATGTAAATTTTCAAAAAAAAAAAAAGAAATTGAAAATGTGGCAAACAAAAATAGTTGAAGTTCCTATAAAACGACAAAAGGTAAGTAGCTAATAAAATACACCAAACAACATGAATTTCCCATCCACTGAACAATTTCTCCAACAACTCTTCATATTTTGTTGACAGCGCAGTTGCTTCTAATCCAAATGCTCCATGAATTGAAGCTTTCTAATGATAAAGACTCTAAAGTTGCTTTAGAAAAGAATAATAATGACTCGATGTTTATTTATCATGCAATTTTTTCAAGATTTACGGCAAAACGGTGCCATTAGTAGCCTAGAACGGTATCAATGACACCTAAACTTTGTTTTTTTACATTTATACCTAACATCTCCATGCTTACTAAGAAGGCTTATATTAGAGACCGTATGAACGGTATAGCAATACCATGTCACTTTTTAGAGCGGTATAACAATATCATGTCACTTTTTAAAAACAGTTTCGCATTTTACAAAAAAAAGGAAGATTTACATACATACCACAAAATTGCTATGCATTTACATATCTAACACAAAAATTCAATTTTTACATACATAGCTTACTAAAGAATGAAAAGATCTATTTTACTATTTAAAAATTAAAATGGTGGAATTTATGTGATATGAAAGATTCGGATGGCATACAAGTAAAAAGCAAAATTTAGGTGTTAGATATGTAAATTTATAAGAATATGTGATTCGTATGTAAATGCCCCAAAAAAATATCATCTAATGGGATTTGCAAGCATGCATAAATAGATCAAACCTAGTCTTACCATGCATCACATAAACATCCAAGTTGCTACCTTTGTACAAAGCAAATCCAAGACAGGGATTTAGAAAGTTTGAGAAGTAATCCAAGTCCGACAGGAAGATTCTTGAGATAATTGAATCTATAAAAATAATGAATCTAACAGACTCCTGATGAGCCCAACCTTAGATTCTGTTCCAAACTGATGAGCTTTTGATAAGCATGGATTTCAGAGTGTAGATCGATGAAATTTCCCGCTTAAGGTTAATGCAATTATGAATGGTAAGTAATCACCTCTAGGTCCGATGAGCATTGCTTTTCTTGCACAGAATCACAGCATCCATTAGGGTTCGGATACCTATAATCACTGCTGCATAAATTAAAATTCTCTATTTGGGGTTGCTATACTAGAGTAACTGCTACCTAAGCTACTCTTTAGCTCTCCCTCAATCCTCCCCACTTCCTGAAAAGACAACCTCACACGTACCAACTACAAAGTTTGTGCGAGCAAGACATTGCCAATGCATCAATTACCTTGCTTCTTGTTGATCTCCCTCTCTCTTTCTCTTCATAGCTTTTGTAATAACCTCACAATGATTACTTGTTTGGAATTATGAATTAAACCACAGAAAAAAAGAAATTCCTCCAAATTTTCTTCCAATCTAGCATGAACAATTCGAGTTTAATCTAATTAGATGCGACTCGATTACCACAAATGTGACCAACAACACCTTAATTCAAGACATCAAGCCTGTTTCTAGTCCAAATCAAATGAAAATGGTAGACCAACATTATTTCCAGAAGTCCCTCATTGATTAAAATAAGCTCAATGAATTTAATTAGGCCATTTCAATAAGGTTTTATGCATCATGTTAAAAAATATAAAAAAGGCAATAAATTTAGATCACCAATTCTATTTCATATAACATCTACAAGGGTAGGAGATTTGTCAGTAATCCAATTCATTATTTACAAGGGCCTAATCTCCATGTTGTATAAATTAATCGGTTATAAAATGTCAATTAAGAAACCTGAAGTTGGCTCTAAAATTCGTGCCAAAACATATGCAATAACAAAAGAACAAGATTCTGATCACACTTCTCAGTGGATCACACCAAATTCAAGATCTCGTGTCAAAACACAATAACCATACATATTTTGAAGAATAAATTCATCTCTATCAAGTAAACTCAAGATTAAAATGCATTTTTGATCTAAGGAAGCCCCTTGGATGAATAAACCAATAATTCCTAATCAAGTAACCTTAAATAGGCGCTGATTGTGCATGAAATTATCTTCTTCTTTTTTTAGGGGGGAGGGGATGGGGTTTACATGCCACACAATTGTCAAATATTTTCATGTTTTCATGCATATATTATAACACCAAGATGTTATAAATGTAAATATCAAACTTTAGGTGAGAACATAAGATTTGCATGGTTTCATAAAATCACGCATATGTAAACATCCTGTTTTTCTATGCAAAATAAATAAAGAAAACATCATGTCACAATCAGTGCTACTGACAGCATATGTTGAAAACGTAGTCAATTTTCTCACACTCTAAATCGAGATACATATAACTCGGCACTGATAAACCTTTAAAGTTGACCATGTCCATCAGATAATAAAGAACCCCTTCATCTAGGAGTAGAAAAAAGCACTCCTGTTAGTGGCAATAAAGAATCCCACCTTGATAGAACCCTCACCATAATGTGAAATTTCAGGCAACTCTCTAGCTTCAATATTGCTGAATTCATAATAATAAACTAAATTTTTGACTCGGCACTATTATCACGCCTAAATTTTATATATCATGATAAACAAAGTTAAACTGCTTCATAACTCTAAAGATCTACCATTAGGCATGAAAATCTAACACCACTACAATTATAAAACAATGAAATTGTGATGCAAGTCTAAAATAGAAACAAATCATTAATTCTTCCATTACGATCTTAAAATATTTAAAATCAATAAAAAAAATCATTGATGTTAAGAAATATACCTCAACCGCATTTTGATACATATAAAATAAAAGAATTTGTTTAATTTTCTCTTCCAAACACATATTGAATATTGAATACTTACATAGTATGCAGCCCAGTGACAAACTTCATGCTTTAACTCGGAATCCAGCTTCTTCAATAACTCTGATAATAATCTCTGCCAAAATTTAGCGAAATTTAAATCAAGTTTGCAATAAAGAGTAAAATAGACTGAACTATTTGGTCGTGCAAAATTTTTTTTTTCTTTTAACATGATAAATAAAACCACATGTGGAAATTAATCACCTTTAGAATCATTTCAGGAGGAATGCAGTTAACAAGAAGCTCATATACCTTTCCGCGTACTTGAAATAACCTGTGAATATTTAGATTGATGAATTAAATCTAACGCAAGTAAATTACGAAGTAAGAGAAAAAGAAGCCCATCCTGCAGATTGATAAGTGATATTTTAATGAACCACATATGAAATACAATGATCATTCATGATTTTTTAAACATTTCAAACGTGATTTAAAGCAATCAATTAATTAAAAATGACCTAACTATGAGATATTCGGAAGGGATAATCTTTTAAGGTGCCTTGAGATCAAATGAAACGAAAAAGTAATATTTACATGCATACCAATCAATTCCTATTTATTAACATATCTAACACCTAAACTTCATTTTATACATACATGCTACCATACCTATGCATGAAAAGGTGTAGTTCACCTTTTAGAAGTTATAATGGTGGTATTTTTTATATAATATGAAAGATTTGGGTGGCATGAATGTAAATGTAAAACTTAGGTGTTAGATTTGTAAAAATATAGGAACTTGGTTGTACGAATGTAAATGCCCAAAAGAAAAAAAAACTTCCATTTTGGCATGCTATAGTACACATCAAAAACATCTTGATATATGTGCTACATAATGCTAAAAAACATCCCCAAAATTTATTATAATGAGAAAATCTACGAAAGAACACCTCTTCCTCATCATGTGGCGGTTCACTGTTTCAGTGACCGTAACAAATGGCATTTTGACAGCCCCAGAATGCACAACATTAACAATCCAAGCCTTAACTGAACTGAAAATCTAACTTATAATAAGTAATATAGAATTATGACTCCATCAAAATTTGACAATCATGTGATTCACGCCATAGATTTTTGTAGATTAAACAAACAATGTTATAGTTTTGATGAATTATCAAAGAGAGATTTGCATACATGCATAATTCTTATGTAATTATATATCTAACACCAAAAGTTTGATATGTAGAAGCATTGCACTAAAATCTTTAAAATTGATCAAAAATATCACTACAACTAACTCATAAAAGTGAAATACGTTTTTTTCTGCATGGATTTTAATGTGATTATTACATTGAAGTTTTATAAATATAAATACCAAATTTTAGGAATTAATTATTTAAATACATAAGAATTGTATGGCACATTCCTAAAGTTTCCATTATCAAAAGCAAACAATAAGCATGAAAAATCCAGTTTGAAACCTTTTAGGGCTCTGCTCCTTCATTATGTCGGATGAAATTTCTGAGATATATTGTTCCCAGTCCATTGGTGGAATAGTTTGGCTCAAAGTGAATGGATATCTAAAACCGAAATCAAATAAATTATATTTGCAAAAAAATGAAAACCAATGCCAAGAAAGAAGAATAATAGGTACTAAATGTAGAAAAATGGAAAATAATAATCATAATAATAAAAGTAGAGACCTTGATAATGTATGACTTACTGCTGCACTCTACAGGTCTCAAAGGATAAGATTGCTCTTCTTAAACTTCGATTTGATTGAACAGCTATCCGTGCAGCAAATCCTGTTGGAAGCTGTAAACTTTCCTTTTTTGCAATAAATTCCAAAACTTCGATAATCTGATGGATCAGAATGTCATAATAAGGGTTATACATATACATCCATATCAATGATAACCCACAAGAATACAAAATAATCTTAACATCATATTAAATCCACATGATTGAAGTGCATGGAAATATCTCCAACGTAAAAATATACAAAATATCTCCAATGTTTATACTAAATCTACTTACCACTAGAACATAGGAAGAATATATAGATAGTTCTGTAAATGCTACATAAGCTAAGTGACAAGTCAATTACATTCTAACAAAAGATCATTTACGGTCTGTTTGGGGCAGCTGCAGCTTATCCAACTTATTCAGATAAGCAGCTTATCCTGATAAGCTGTTGATCAGCAGCTGATCTGAATAAGTAGGCTGACTGTTTGGTTTATGCGTTTGGAAAACAACTGATTTGCAGTTATTTCTGGATAAATGAACATTCTGCCCCTGTGCATATATTTTAGTTTAATTTAGTTATTTTATATAAAATTTAGCATTAATTTTAATTTAGTCATTCTTATTCAATTATAGTTCAGTAAATTAATTTATAATTAAATATGATCATTTATGAATTAAGCATTTATTAATATTTATTAAGTTAATTTAAAATAAATTCTATATGAATAAATTAAATAAATAAATGTTATCAGATAGTTAATATTAATTAATAAAGAAATTCTATAGTTATAAGCAATAACATCAAACTTAAAGTATGTAATTCACAAATTTTTTTTATTGTTTGAGAAATTTACATATTATTTACTTAAATCATATAATTTACTCAAATAGTTAAAATTAATTAATAAATAAATTAGCTCCTTCCTCTGCTCAGGCTCTGATTCATCACAGCCCTATTCGTCTGATAACGCCATGGAAACTCGCCGGAGGAGGAAAAAAGATGGGAGTTTCGAAGGGCTTTGTTAGTCACGATCCCATAGTTGCCTTCCCAGCTAGCTCTAATCGCGATCGTATCGCTAGGGTTTCGATGATGAAGGCGAGAGTTTTTGGGCGAAGACGAGAGGAAGGGAAAGTGGGCGAGGGTTTTTGGTCGAAGCAGAAGAAAGGTAGGAGACACGCGTGGAAGAGGGCAACAACGTCAAATGCAGAACAAAATGTGAAACCGTGGGGCTCCACCTGCGGCGAGTGTTTAATTAAAAAGCAAAACAGAGTTTTCAAAAAAGCTTTTCAAACTCATTTTTCAAACAGCAGGGCATATTTTTCAAAACGCCGTCACGGCTGATAAGCTGCCCCAAACGCATTCTTAAACTACAAACATGCGAGCCTCTAATGAAAGTTTTTATTTCAGGCTGTGTGGTATCAAAGCTTAATAATCCTGTATTTTATTTACATGTGAAAATTACATATGATATAATTATATAAAAAGAAAAATCCACCTTCAAAGACAAACAAAGAATAGATATTTACTTAATGGTATTACGAAAAAAATAAATAAATAAGAAATAAAAGTACTAATAATCCACATAAAATATAAGGGGCATTTACATACATAGCAAACAATTCTTATGTATTTACATATCTCACATCTCAACTTTCATACTTAAACATAAGGCATTCAAATCTTTAATATCCCATCAAACATAGCCTGACACCACTCTTTAAAAGTGAAATCCACTTTTTTCATGCATAGGATTAAAGCACCAACGTGTAATGTAAATATGAAAATCTGGGTGTGAGGTATGTAACTCAATGAGAATTGTGTGCTACTTATTTAAATTTAAAAAAATATAAAAGCTGACAGCATAACAATTGAATCATGTACATCAATCAATTTATCATGACAAACCAAGTAAAACAAGCAACCATAACGATCACAGCTAGACAATATGGATGCCCAGGAACTCAAAATTGACAAGTCATAATAGAAATTGGTGTTGAAAGATAACGA
The DNA here is from genome assembly GCA_003013225.1 of Phalaenopsis aphrodite. NCBI lineage: Eukaryota > Viridiplantae > Streptophyta > Magnoliopsida > Asparagales > Orchidaceae > Phalaenopsis > Phalaenopsis aphrodite. Next base: position 848,227 of record NEWO01000022.1, on the reverse strand, counting down.
AAGATTTGCATACATACCACTCAATGCAAATGTATTTACATATCTAACACCTAAACTTTAATTTTTATATACATACCATCTTACCTATGTATGAAAATGTGTATCACTTTTTAAAAACTATGAGTGTGGTAATTCAGATGTAATATGAAAGTTTGGGTGGTATAAATATTAAAAGTTCAAGATGTTATACATGTAAATACATAGGAATTGGGTGGTATGTACGTAAGTGCCTCAAAGCTAAATTATACAAAGATAGCCACACCAACCTGCTCAGAAGTCGGTGCACTGACACGCACATTTAGACAGCGAGATCTAACAGCCTCGGTAACCCTAGAAGAGCTATTGCAGCATAAAATTAACCGACAGGATGAACTATACTTCTCCATGGTTCTCCTGAGAGAATGTTGTGCCTCTTTTGAAAGCTTGTCCACTTCATTCAATACTAAAACTGAAGTAAATAAAATGAGTTATTACACGTCCAATTCTCAAAGAAAAATGATCAAAATATAAAGTATGATAGAGAATACCAGGGCATGATTAAGTATGGTTCATATTATCAAAAAAAAAAAAACTCAAAGGTCTTGGCATTACATTTGATAATTAGCCATCATTTTTAAACATCAAATTATTGTTTTCTTTTTTTTTTTTTGAGGGGGGGGGGGGCGCATTTACATACATAGCCGCAATTCTTAGGTACTTACATCTCACACTTATAGTTTCACATTTACGCACACACCACACAAATCTTTGATATCACATCAATTTTTTAAAAGTTAACTACAACTTTTCACACATAGGTGTAAATTTCCCTCTTCTGTTTAAAAAAATTCCAGGCACATTCCATCTGAGCACAAAATTTCTACAACTTGTATCATGTGCAAACTAGAGGATGATTCAAATCTGCTTTTAAATGAAATTTAACATCTGGGATTTGGAGAAGATTTCATTCTCTCTGGATTTCTAATACTTCAACCTCTTAAGTATTAAGTCCTCATTTTTTCCTCAATAGAGCTTTATATCAAGCATGCTGCAAAAGCCATATTTTATATCATGGATACTGTCGGCGGTCAACTTTTTCTCTCTTTTGAAAAAAAAAGACTTAATTTAATTTAAGAGGTATATAACTTTTTACTTTTGAAAATAGTGTGTTTTAATTTTAAAAAATGAGATCAAAAGAATCTCATTCGTCTAATAGTTTATATAATCGTGTCTGATATCGCGAATAATACACATTTCTGAAAGATAAGTGCATCCCTCAGCGATGAACCCAATCATACAAACTAAGAGATTTGTGACATCTGTTTGGTCTACAAAGCTTATGTGTGATCAATAAATTCTCCTATCAAATACAAAGATTAAATAAGATTTATTTTACCTGAGTTCCAAGTTCCTTATGGAGGCAAACCCCTATTGTTAATTATATCTCAAATGACCGAAGTCACTTAAGAAAACTCTCGATTAAGATTAGTGGTTCTATATTCAAGATTCCAAAGTTTAGTTTTCAAGGTTGCTAGTAAGAAGAGTCAAATAAGAAATGACAAAATAGAAACAATTATTTTGGGAGGCCAAAATAGTGAGAGGTAGGAAAAATCAAAGATCCCGAGGAAAACCTCGATGACTTCTAAAATTAACCTACTGTATGGTTGCATTTTAGAGACGATGTTATTTAAGTGTTTAACCCTGTCAATTTTATTATTTGGGACTTACACTTGCATAGTATCCGATTATGCAAATTGCCCGCAGAGATAGAAAGGTTTACGTCGTACCGAGTGACAACCTCAGAACCTAAGGTGAGTTAGAACTTATAATGCACAACCCAGTTGCACATGATCTAAAAGATAGAGTGAGGATTTACGTCGCACTTGGTGAGTTATCTCGAAGTACTATGAATTGTTATTTGATTAAACATAAGAAATGGTTTTGTTGAGGTAGGCCTTATTTTGTGTTAAGTTTTGATTTGCCGACAGGATCCCTTTGTCCTTTACTTGTGTCCTCGTCGTGCTACCCACAAATTTGTTCTGAACTTCTTGTCGTAGCGACTTCAGGTTTAACGTTTAAGGTTTAAGGTTTAAGCATAAATGCAATGGTTTGGTCAGTGGTTTGTTGCAGTGTACCTCCTAGCCAGGTGCCCTACCGTTCTCTACCTTAAGGGAATTGCAAGTTTTGTAAGTAAATGCAGAAGTAAAATAACAGAAAGAGCGTGGTAAAAAGAAATGCAGTAAAATGCCGTAAATGTAAGAATAAATTAGTGTGTCTGGTGCATCTGTTGCTGCTACAAAAAGTTTCAATATCACGGGTAAAAATAAACAAGCATTGAAGAGAATTTAACTAGCAAGACGAACATGTGTGTATATATAAGTACAAGAACAGGTGACCTATATATGAAAGATCAAAGCGAGCTGTAAAAATTCAGACTCGGGGTGGGCTCCGAGTTGGGTTGTGTGCTTTGGGTAGAGGCCACCAGTCAAACAGTGTAACGAGGGCAATTCCTTGCCGCAATCAAATCGATTAACGAGTGGACTCTTATAGTATCCTATCCAAGTTTCTTTAATTTTTTTCATGCATATAAGGTTTACTTAGCAATCGAAAATAATAATTTCGCGGCAAAATATTTTTCCTTATTTATGTCGTACATATAAATATTTTGAAGATCAAGTGGTCCACTATTTAATCACCTCGACCAAGCTTAGAGCTACCGACAACCTAAGAAAGTCGGAGGCATCCTCCCACCAAGAGCTGGTGAATAGAATCATCAGTGCCGGTCTCCCTTCACCGAAGGTCATCAAAGCAGAAGACACTATTCTAATTCCCACTTTCAGCACGCATAAGCACTTTCATCATCGACCTAAAAGAAAAGAAAACAATAAAGAGAAAAGAGAAGACCGACTCAACTGCCACAATCTGCGAAACGAAGGGTAGAATGGCAAGTGGGTTGACCTGAAAAGTGTTAAGACTTTCTCCAGACAATGAGCAAATCGTCCCAAAAATTGCATTTAAAATTTTCAAAACTAGCCAATAAGTCAACCCCGCATCGATACTTTTAAAAGCTCCAAACAATACTTTTAAGTGCTCCCAATAAACACTTGCATAGACCCAAAACAGTGCATAAATTGCTCCAAATCAGCCAACAAAAGCACCCCAAAACAGTGATTATATTGCTTCAAATCAGATAACAAAAGCACCCCAAAACGGTGCATAAATTGCTCTAAACCATCCAACAAAAGCACCCCAAAACAGTGGTTTACAGTGCTCAAAATCAGCCACAAAAGCACCCTAAAACAGTGCTTTACAGTGCTCAAAATCAGCCAACAAAAGCACCCCAAAATAATGCATAAATTGCTCCAAGGCAGCCTACAAAAGCACCCAAAATAGTGCATAAACAAGCTCAAATCAGCCAACAAAAGTGCCCCAAAACAGTGCATAAACCAGCCCAAATCAACCAGCAAAAGTGCCCCAAACAGTGCATAAAACAGCCCAAAAGCAGCATTTAGAGGTTCGAAATCTGCATTTAACCATTCCCTAAAGCAGTGTTAAAACAGTCCAAAAATGGTGTTTAATGACTCCAAAACAGTGTATAAAACAGCCTCAAAACGATGGACAAACCAGCACTTAAATGAGCACGAAACTCCCCTAAAAACAGTGAATGAATCAGCACTCGAGTGACATATAAAGCCCCAAAATCAACTAGTAAGTCAGCCCTTTAATCATAGGTAAAGTGATACATCCACAAAGGGATTAAAGCTCACAGTGTTAGATGTGAAAATTCCCAAGGAAAGAGCGGACTTGAGCTGAAGTAATTTGCTAATTTGACTTTTCTTGCTTGATCAAAACTCATGAAAAATGGGACTAGATGCAAAATTGAAATCATAATATATTATATACGTTAACATTACTCAAAGTGCATGACTGGCTTACACTTTCTGCATTAACCCAAATCATCTAGAATCAAGCTCTCTAACTACAATAAAATTTCTTTTGGCGAGGACATCAAGTATGAGAGCAATTGAAAGGCATGCCAATAGGAGTTGATCCTACATAAAAGCAGCCACAAAGCCATTTAAACTTCTAAATTACCGAAAACATATAAAAAATGACTACAACATGTTTTTATGCCATAAAAACTTCTAAGATAGTCAATAGAAAAGTCCTAAGGCTAGATCTTAGGCTCTAGGATAAAAAAATTAAGACCTCACTAAAAATGAGGTCAACAGATACGATCTTTGTTTTCTTCAATAAAATAATGTTGGTTCTTCTATTTCTATGGTAGATGAACTCTAGTCGTGGAAACAAGGTGTCTCATATTTTAGAAAAGAAAAACTTTCTAGATATTTTATTAGAATTTTTTAAATCTTCTTCCTTAATTTATTCCTACGATTTCTTTTTAATACTGCGACTTTGCAATTAATTTTTTTTTCAATCAATGAGAAAGGATCTCCGAAACTTTTCAGTGAATAAAAGGAAAGACACCATATGGCAATGCACCACAAAGTGCCACTCATGAGATCACAATATTAAAAAAAAACGAACGAGTGTGCAATTACCTAGAAAAAACATACAATGAAGAAAAATAAAGGAAATGTAAAAATACGCCATCAAACAACATTCAAAAATGTAAAATAAGAAAAATAAAAACTAGCAATTTTGTCAGTACTTCAAAAAACTTGCAGTTGTCTATATAATAGACATAAAATTTCAAAAATCAATCAAACAAGTAATAAATATCCTAGTCTTCTAATACTATAAATTACCTATCATAACATGGATTTTTTTTCACACACAGACATATATATACAATTCCTCAAATGAAAATTATTCGTGGGTAGCAGGTAAATTAACTAAAATGCATAATTGCCCAAAAAAATTGATCAGCTTGAAAAGAGAAATTCACAAAAATACATAATTTTCAGAATTCGTATATTCCCAACTCTTTCAAAATATTGCATGAAGACTAATAGCCATTGAGACAAGGGAACTCTAACATTCAAGTTACACGCAATGGGTACCATTCAGACCGAGGAGAAGATAAAGAGCAATTATTAGATGGAATGATCATACCTTTAAATCCTTTTTTTCCTTTTGAATCAATGGGCCTATTTTTTGCCATTTCCTTGATGATTTCTTGAACAATATACCTGTCTTGGAAGCCTGCGTCGCTGGGATTCAGCTCCACATGATGGGAACTGGCTAACATGGCCAGTTCTAATTCTATAGTCCGGGTTCCAGCCTACAAAAGAATCAGCAGCTCAATATTAGCTGCTGCTGTGATATGCTCTCTAGTTCATCAGCACCAAGAAAATTTGGGTTTTCTAGAAGGATTGATTTGGTAATAGAAAAAAGATTTTAAAAAATAATGATTTCATCATTGCTCACTTTCTAGCATCTTGAATAACGCATGGCAAAGGCGATGTCAAAAAAATTTTGTTTTCTATAAGGACTCAGTGCCAATAGAGAACATGTTTAAAAAATAATAATAATTCGCCTTTACTCATTGTATGTACTAAAATTATATCACCTCATTTAAGGAGTCTAGAGATTTTCATGAGTTTTAACTCAAAATTAATTTCAAAATACGTCCAACCAAATCGCCTAAAAATATAATCTACTAGATTCACCATATTTCAAGTGCTTTCAAATTTCAAGTGGCAATATAGGCCCAAAATATATTAAGATGTATGAGTAGCAAAATCATAAAGGATAAATTAAGGAATTATCATATTAGAGTAACACATTAAAAATATAATAATTTAAGATGGAGCTATGGGGTTTGAACATGTGAAATGTTGTATATAAAATGCAATCATTATATGAGTTGATAAAATTAATATCAGAATAATATAAACCAAATGTTAAAAATATAGAATTATCAGCTTAGTGATAATTATGTTGATATCAACATAATTAATAACAACTACCCTCCATAAATTATGGCTAACCACCATATCCATCCATGTGTTTATGGAAACCAGCCGGGCGTGCACTAATTTATTATAATTAATTGTATAGCAATTGATATTATATAGTAATTGTTTAGAAATAATTCTAAGGTCGCATAAATATAACTCCAAAATAAACCTCAGGCAATTCATGCATCAATTTTTTTTTTTTCGTTATTTTTCATGATATCAAAGTAAAGACACTAAGCCTATGTTCTCTCAACTTGACCCATAAAAGATCCCTTCTATCAAGAAGGCTCTATAAAACTTCTAAATAATTCAAGTAGTGAAGCTCATCATTTAGCCATATCAGACTGCTCGTCGATTCAACTTCCCACAATCCATTCAGCTTGTCTAGAATTTAAGTCAATTCATTCCAACTTAATGAATTGTGACCATTCTCCATCCTTCGGAGTGTGCTTTAGACAAATACTTCGTGAGGAGTAACAACTTGCAACACAAACCACATTTCAACATCAAATACATGAAAATGTTGTTGCATATGCATCTAACAAGAAAACTAAAAGAGGTATGCAATAGACATAGTGTTACAACAACAACAATTACAAGAGCAAAGAAATTTTGCCAATATTATAAAAAGTTAAGGCAAGTGATTGAAGAGTGTTAAAGAAGTTTGTGAATTTGATAATCAAATTCTAAACAAATATCACATAATTATTGAACTTTTGATTTGGCAACTATGGACGAATAAAAAATTACTCCTAGGATGGTACAACATATGATAATTAAAGCTCCATCTACTTTAGGGCCTCAAAGTACGCATACACTATTCTGCTCTTCTTGTTTTGTGGATTACGGTGATTATAATCATATAACTAATAATTCAGTCTCATTCATAATATCCAACCATATCATGAATCATTATTTATTCTAATCAATGACAATAGTCAGTTACCTATAAAATTTATTAGAGATATTAGCCATACAATGAAAGATGTCATTATATAGTATATATTCTTAAATAATCTCATCTTAAATAGAAAATTACTTGACAAAAATTTTGATTTTCAATTTTCTTATAACCATTATACCATGCAAGATGGAAAAATTACTCATGACGGGTCTAAAATTGAATAAATGTTTTTTGACGCGAGCTTCCCTGCGTTGGACACGGTGCGGGAATTTC
>NEWO01000022.1:829822-841084 GCA_003013225.1 Phalaenopsis aphrodite | reverse complement strand
TGCATCATGAGGCGATCGGGGTTTCCTCCCTTTCCCGCGTCCCGCCCGATCGAGTGGTACTTTAGGAAGGATGGCAATGCAGCCGACCCTTCCGCTCCTTCCTTCTCTGCTATTTCTTGTCTGGAGTTTATTTATATGCTTGTTAGTAAGAGTTAGGGTTAGTTCTTGTTGTGTATTGCTTTTAGATTTCCAGTGTGAAGTCTTCTTCCCTTTCGTAGGGCTGTAATCGAGGATGTGGTGGTGCTCTAATTGTATGCTACTCCGAGGTGGAGTTGTATATTTTTCCTTATTCCCTTCCCTAACCTTTCTCCTCCCCTCTTAGCAACCCCCAGCCACCCCTTTCCCCATTCTAGCCCTTAGCCATACTTCCCCCAGATGCATAACCTTTTTGTCCCACTTCCCGGCCTTCATCCCGCCAACAGCCGCCACTTTCCTGCTGCAGATTCGGCTGTCCAGCCACTTTCCTGCAGCAAGTTTGGCTGTTCAACCACTTTCCTGCAGCAGAAGCACACCTACTGGCCTCCCAAAACACCGTCAAACCCCTTCTTAACCGACCTCGCAACCACCATCTCCTTCCCCGGACCTTCACCCCATTGTCGGCGCCACTCTACCATCGAACCTCTCTTCGACCCTAGCTGGAGATTGGTTTGTTATTATGTTTTCCATTTCCGTTGGTGTCAGGTTGTAAACCTATTTCTATATTAATAAAAAGTTGGGTTTCTTCTGTGATTTAGGTTTTCTCCTCTGATATTATTTGGTATCAAAGCTAGTCCAACCTTAGTTCCATCCTAGAGTTTCCTAGCATCCGCCGTAAACCAAAATTTTTTTTCTACCACCAAATATCAATTCCACAACACAAACCCTAACCCCACCAATTTTACTTTCTTGTTCTTAAACCTTAGTCATGTCACTAATGAGATATATGCCCGAGCCTACCCGGAAGGATATACGACGAGAGATCGCCGACTTTAGCGGTGGATTACAGACATTGAAGATGAAATTCAATTAAAGGTTTTCCTCGATCATGATCGAGGGAGTCGAAAGAAGAACGATAAAACATGAAGATGAAGCGAGAAACATAGCACCAATTCCTACTAACTTACTACCGTCAAAAGTTGCACTCTAACTTCTGATGTGGAGAGACCGTAGCACTAAGCTGCCCCCCAAGCTACTATCAAGCGAAATTAATTCGCAAATCTATCACAGCAAGAAATTTTGGCTAAGTGCCACGGATTTGGACATGTTGAGGCAGAATATACAATCAAAGGAGTGATCTATTTCACTGAGCAAAGCGTCTTTGAAAAGTTGGGTTAAAGATAACGCAAGCACTAAAGACGGTGAGGACAGAAACAAGGAAAACCCACTTCCAGTTAAAGATATGAACGGTGATCAGGAAGAAGATACCGACTTCAACGATGATTCTCATTTTTCAGCGAACGAGGGAAAGATGCCACCAAATCCAGTTGACCCCAAGATAGAGATTCCAGCAGAGGTAATAGACGGTGCTTTAAAGGGTAGTAACCATGAGGTAATAAACAGTCTAGCAGAGCCTGAGATTATGGTGCTCGAGCTGACATAGTGCAGATGGTGAGAGGAACATCAGCAGGAAAGACCCTGAATGTCTACAAGGGTTATGAGTTTGAGGAGCCGACATCAGATACAGGTTCACTCTGGATAAGCGAGATGCAAATTTTTCAAATGTACATACCCCCTCTGAAATTGCCCCGCAGGAGGGAGGTTCGGTATAACAATATTGAGATTATTGTGTACCCTGTTGATAACATTACATAGAGTTATTCATATGTTACTTTCAAATCAGCATGGGACACCCCGTCAGATGTCCAATCGGGAGAGATAAACCCCAGCTTTGTAGTGGGCCCCGAGGAGCTTGATGGGGACGAAAATTCTGCAATGGAATTTGGGACCTATTTGTGGGATGGTCTCTCATAAGGGGGTGCCAATGAGAGTGGCCAAGCTTGCCACAAATTTCAACCCATAGTGGATTTCCCCTCACATCCTAGTTTATCAGTTGCATCCAGCCAGGTGCGAGGAGCGAAAGAGGCAGGTTAAAACGGGGATAGCGCAATACCTTATTTGTAGGAATACTCGAATCTCTATAGCTCCAGCTCAAGCAGTACCAAAGGTGGACAAATATCTATTTTATCAGAATATGCCTTGGAATGACAATGTCTGCTTGTTCGACATGCCAAAGGGTTTGACGCCATGCCACGAGAAACCAAAAGCCTCAACAAATGAGGTCAAAGCTCTCCCAATCCCCGGAGACAAACGGGGGGCTTCCTCGTGTGGGACCTATGCGTGAATTTCCCACACAGAGGCGGGAAACAGACCGGCTCAGCTGATTGCCATAAGGGAGTCGGTCTAGTGGCTTGGGCAATCGGTTTAGTGCGCATCATGAGGCGAGCGGGATTTCCTCCCTTCCCTGCGTCCCGCTCGATCAAGCGGCACTTTAGGAAGGGCGGCAATGCTGCCAACCCTTCCTCTCCTTCCTTCTCTATTCTTTCTTGTTTGGAGTCCATTTATATGCTTGTTAGTGAGAGTTAGGGTTACTTCTTGTTGTGTATTGCTACATATTTCCGGTGTTGAGTATTCTTCCCTTTCCTATGGCCGTATCTGAGGAGGTGGTGGTGCTCCGATTGTAGCATACTCCAAGGTGGAGTTGTATCCTTCCTCATTCCCTTCCCTAACCCTTTTCATCCCCTATTCGCAACCACCAGACACCCCTTTCCCCATTCCAGCCTCCAACCATCCTTTCCCCAACCGCATAACCTTGTTGTCCCACTTTACAGCCTTCATCTAGCCGACAGCAGCCACTTTCCTGCAGCAGATTCGGCTGTCCAGCCACTTTCCTGCAACAAAAGTCCACCTATCGGCCTCCACCACCAAACCCCTTCTTAACCGACCTTGCAACCACCATCCCCTTCCCCATACCTTCACCCCATTGTCGGCGCCACTCCGGCCTCGGATCTTTTCATTGGCCTTAGCTGGAGATTGGTTTGTTATTGTGTGTTCCCTTTCCATTAGTGTCAAGTTGTAACCCTATTTCTATATTAATAAAAAGTTATGTTTCTTTAATGGTTTGGTTTTTCTCCTCTGGTATCAATTTCCCTTGCATTTTTCAATCTCTAAAGTGCTTTCACTATCATGTACTATAATAAATCAAAATAATAATGAACTCTAGTACAAAAGGTAAGTCATCAAAACTTCATTATTTTATCTCACTTAATGAATTTTGATTTATTGAAAAAAAAAATTTCCTTCACCTATTTCATCTTATTATTAAATACGCAAAATAAGTGTCGGATTATTTATTTTCTATCACATGATAGTTGTGTTCATAGTAATTTATGGGCCATCACTCATGTAATTTCGTATGCAAATTATATATATATATATATATATATATATTGTAACTTTCATTAGTGACTATAACCAAAAAGAAAACAAATTCATTTTCTTCATAAAAATATGACGTATTCACTATCTTTAGAAAGTTTATTGCCTATATTGAGACACAAATTTCATCTCACAGCAAAATATTGAGATCCAATTTTAGGGGTAAATAGGTTACTTGAATTGCATGATATTTTTCAAAATAAGATAATTATTTCTCAAAAATCATCATTATACAACTCAAGAAAATTGTGTTTCTACACATAAAAGTTGTCTCTTAGATGTTGAAACATTATCAGAATCTTCAATTCCATTTTAATTCTGAGTCAGAACATTAAGCAATGCAATAAACTTTATTAATAGACAGCCTCTAAAATCTTGGAGATTGTGTCATTATTATCATTTCTTTTAGAAGCATATAAACAATAATGATTTCCATTCATTAGGTTGTACTTGTTTTGTTCATTTCCTGGCACATGAATGTCATATCTTTTAGCTCAATACACTAAATGCATATTAATGGACTATGACATTTCTCCTAAATGTTATATGTGTTATGGTTTGGACCATAAAAAATTTGAATCTCGCATCAAGTTGTACCATTTGAACATTAATTCTTCATTGAAACTAATGTTGACCCACTTCCAAAAATCTATGTTTTGTTTAATTTGATGATTGAAACTCTAGCCTTGAAAGATTCAAATACAAAATTGTCCATGAACAGGGTAGAACTCTAACAATTCCTAAGACAAATCCTCGATCTAATTTGTGCCCCAATTGATTCTCCACCTAAAATTGTGCAAATTGCCCGACCATTTGAGCCTAATAATGAGATTTCAATCACATTTCCCATGCGATCTTTTAAATTTTCTCATCCTTCAAACTGATTTCAGTTTCACATCACGTTAGCTTCAATTTCTAGTCCTTCAAGCTATTTAGAGACAATTAAACATGACCATTAAAAATAAATCACGGTTGAAAAATTTTAGGCTCATAAGGATAACCATGCATAAGACATTGTTCAAAATCCTTCATATAGTAAAATGATAAAATGCAAACGTAAATATTTAATCGAACTACACTGGTAGGACTCTGGATAGGTACAAATCACAATTAATTGTCATTCGTATCAAGCATGAATATATAAGACATCAAGCAAAAATGTTTGCGTCCGCGGCAAAGTTAACCACAATACTTCATGATTGTCTCGATTGATACTAATAAGAATGAACGCGTGGAATAATAATAAACAGTGCTTGCACATGATTTTCTGAGTCTTACATCAATCTTCCATGCCTTCTGCTCTAACTTCACCTGAAATATAAATTTTAATAAGTAAATAAATCAAGTGAACACGAATAAAAAAAACAGAATTAGGATTTGGGATACCTTCTCAGCCGAAGCACCAAATATTTCCTTGAGTAGAGCCATTACCATAGTCTTCTTCCCCGATCCAGGTGGCCCGTAGAACAAAAGATGCGGGCAATCCTGCTCCGCAACCTAATCAAAGCCCGCCAAGAAGGAAACCAAAAAAACAAATAAGACAAAATACGCACATCTCATCAAGATGCAAAAAAACCCCATATTTTAATCGAGAACAACGAGGAATCGCGAAATCTCACCAATTTCTTGAGGTTTTGCGCAATTTCTTTATGGACTATCATCTTCTCGAGAACCCTTGGCCTGTACTTGTCAACCCACAGCATTTTGAAGACAGAAGTGAGCTACCTCCGCCGATTTCTAGGGTCTGATTGCGCGAGACCCGACTGAAACTCCACTCGAAGCGATCGAAGGAAGAACAATGTGCGCGCAAGTCCCCGATACAAAAGAAAAAAACCCTAGCAGCTCTATCGTTTCCCGCCGAATTCCTTAGCCATCATGCAATATTGACACGACCCGAACACGACAGATTATCTTGTGGGATTGACCTGCTGTGACCCGCAACAATTAACTAATGATTTGTCCGAGAATTAGGCTCCTAATAAATAAAGTCTAAGAAAAAAAAGGGAAAGAAGGGAGTGTACAATAAGTCAATAATAATGTAAAATGTATTATCTGTTAAGTCATTTGTCATAATATAAACTCTATATTTATACGAAAGATTGTACAGTACAGTGACATTATATTTTGGCCTCTATTTTAACAGGAGCTGCACATAAAATTCTAGGCATTTTATATATTAGTTAATTCCTCGTTTGCCCTCTAATTCATCGGTTGGGAACTTCGACTTTGTGATGTTGATTTTGTAGACTAGGCATAGTTGGTGTTACCGGCCGACTGAGCTTGATTAACTTCGATTTGGCAAGAGTGACTCGGTTAGCCAGGCTTTGTCTGTCTATTTGATCTTGTATGATCGGTAGCTAAGTTACTTGACGAGGGAATCCATTAGAACGATTAAAATGCTCTGTTGTATAACTAATTTTTGTTATATGATGAAGAGTCTTTGGTTTGCATGTTTCCTCGTGGTAAAATCTACTATACAGTAGGCCGATGTCTTCGTTTCACATTCGTGCAATAATTAGTTTGGATGTTTGTATATCTTTAGTTTATTATGATTGATTCGGATTATGATCATTTAGTCGTTCTTTTTTTTATTATCCAGACTCGGTCAATTTTCAAGTTTGACTTACATGACTACGTCTAATAGAATAACTGAATCTCTTATTCTTTTGTCGACAAACCTTTCTCCGCCATGCTTCCTCTCTTATGGATCGTTGGATTCCTTCGGTCTCCATGCTTGCACATTTCTTATGCTCAATTATATCATGAAATTTGTACACATATATCCACTATTCTTATGTATTTAAATATCTAATATATAAATAAAAATGGGTTTTTTATTTGAGATTTAGCTATTTGAGTGTTGTGCATGAAAATGTAAAAATTTAATTGTTAAATATGTAAATATATTTTATAGTAACAAGAAAAGTGATAATGATGATGATAGTGATAATGATGATGATGATAGTTATAATTAACTTTCAATTTGTCCAATAATGATGATGTTTTATGAATTGAATGCCAGCATGAATCATTGAAATTTTAAGAATTTTTTAGCATGGTGAGTGCACTACAAAAAATAACCCTAATATTTAAAATGGCTTAAAGTAGCTATTATTAATGGAGATGAAAAGGGTTAGGCTTGCCTCCTACTTTTCAATTATTGAAGTGATTTGTACTGTCAGGCTTTGCTCCTATGGTGCTTGTGATCATTGACTGTGGTTTAAAACTGGTGCGTGTATTTATAGTTTTTTTTTTTTTTAAATTGTGGCATTAAAGAATAATTTTGAGCAAAAATATCATGTTTGATTGTTTTTTAAGTATAAATATACCATCAAAGAGTTGGATATTGGTAGGACGTGGCTTGGATATTGGTAATAGATGTTTAGAATCATGATCCAACAACATCCAATGTCAAATTATAGCATACGAAATAGATATATGAGTTAAACTCGGAAACAATTCCGAGGAGAAGAACTTACAGGTAATTCATGGCGAAGGGCGTTCGATCTCATCCAAGCGGCAAGCCAATAATTCAAGAGACATGCGTCGCTCATTAGTCGCTTCCTTGTCGGGCTCACGGCGATTGGTCGGGCGATTGACCACTCCTTTCTTGCTCCTGGCCGTTGTCGGGGCTACCAAAACTAGTGTCGGGCGGGACCCCTTGCCAGCATCTTACAAAGGCAAGTTATAAGCCAATATCAGTTTGGTTGCACCAAAATTCAATATAATTAAAGAAAATAAATTTGAACCAAATCAACAATACTATATATCCTTATACAAAGGAGTTGGCTTAGCTTTGTACATCCAACTGACATATTATTTTCACCAAGTGACGGAAAAGCCCTCACAGTTCTTCGAGCTCTGGCAAACAACAAAGCACCAACAACTTCTTGCATGATTTGCTCAACCATTAAGTCTCGTGCCACCACAAGAGGATGAAGCAGTGCCTGAGCCGCCCATACTATCTCCATCACATGCTTGGCCCTTACTCGGTCAAGAACTAAGAAGAGAGTCAGAAGACCCCACCATATTCATCGACTTGTCTATCTTCTACTTCTTGACAACAAACTTCCTTTGTCTCTTCAAACATTCAAGGCAGTACCACTACTGCCCTTCCAAAGGTAACAATCATCATTTCCCTAACTGGGCCTAAAGGGTTTTGAATGTTCTCCATAAAGGCATTTGAAAGTCGACCTACTCAGGCAAAGAGACACATAACAAATATAAAATATCAGAGGAGTCGTATGTGTCATATTTATAAAAATCACAGACACAAAATTCCAGGAAGATTAATTATTATATATTTGACTATGACATAAACAATATCTTTTTTTTTTCCATTTAGAACTTTTTTTTTATCGCATCTTTCGCTTTCAAGAAATAAGAGAATCAATGAGCTAAAATATGTTCATTATGAATACATTAACACAAAAATTGAGGGAAATCCAACGGTTCAAAAGTCAACAAAACGTAACTAAGGATGGTCTGCCAACAAAGACCAGGAGTCACTTATCTAATCGGACGCAGCAGTTTGAACCACAGCTAAAGCTAATCAGATTCAACCATCTAAACTAGGGCCATCAAGACTAATGGCTTCCAAATAGTCCAAGCCTGAACCCATCATACAAGATACGACTGATAGACATACAAGCCAACCACCAAAAGAAAGCATATCGAGGTCGAAAATCAAACTTTTCAATATACTAGACAAGAGGAAATACTAGGCTTATCAGTTTCATCAATCATTTCATGAAAGCCTCAGACGCTCGTTATCAAGGACCTAAAAATAACCATATCACAAGAAATCTAAATTATCCCTCCAACTTTCCACGTGGGGAGTGAGCTACATATCGACTTACAGTGTTTCACCCTCAGCCCAATAACCTAACATCACTTAGCCGACAATGACTCCTCACCAGAGATCCAGATTAGTCGATCAACAAAGTCTAGCTAATTGAGCCAGTCATGCCGATCCGAAGTTAATCGAAGGCTAACCAATAATTTGGACTCAACATAGCTAAATAAATAGACCACACCAAACCAAAGGCTACTGAGCTCAACCGACCTAGCAAGAATGTAGTCGAGTCATGGAACCATTCATGTAAAATACTTAAAATATTACGTAATGCCACGTCAAAGCAGAGACAAATATTTAATTTCACATGTTGTACTCCCTCCCCATTAATAGGGGATAGTTTTATGAAATAGAAAAGACGTCTTACTCTTCATAAACTTGCACTTCTCTCTGTCTCTCTATCTCTTTTTTCTTACCATCAAACTCTTGAGATGTGATTCATGGATCTATTAGGATTCAACAATTTAATATAAGAAGGTTATAAAAATATTATTTATTTATTATTTATATAATTCAAGTAAAAACAATCAAACACTATATAATAAAAAATTGTCCATGCTCAACACTTTTATAAATATTAAATAGTTCTAAAAAATTTTGTTAGTGGTAGACTTGTTCGCTTAAAGAACGTAGCGGACACAACTTAGGGTCCGTTTGTGGCTGTTTATTTGGTACGGTGGCATTTTGAAAACGCACGAGCTGTTTGAGTAAACTGCATTTTGACAGTTTATGCGTTTTCAAAACGTTGAAAACAAAGTTTTCACACCGCACCTATCTATGTACGATGCCAGCTTTCTGACTGCTGCCTGACTTTTCAAAATAAATAAAATTTTGTAATAGCTACCGCACCTAGCCTATCAACAAATTATTTTTAATCAGCTTATCAGTAGATTGTTCGATAAGCTGCAGTTGCCCCAAACAGACCCTTAGATTGAATTTATAATGCTTGATAAAAAAAAATTTCGTAATATACACACACACACATATATAATAATATTAATAATAATAATAATAATAATAATAACAAAAGTTTCTATTTTATTATGCATTCTGAGAAGCGGATATGCTATTTAAATGGCAGCAATAAAATGTTTGTTTCATAAATATTTTAAGTTCAAAAAAAAAATTTCTTTGTATATATTTTGGAATAAAAATTAAATTAATTAACCAAAGTAACATAAAGTGCTATTTGCCATTTAGACAAAATAAATAAATAAATAATTCTCAGCCTACTTTAATATCTCAGATATCAAATCATAATCATTTTACCTTGTACATACATTTTCTTATATAATATTTTAATATTACATTCATATAAAAATATACATATTAAAAAAATCATTTTCTTAAATAATACCTAAATTATTATTATTATTATTATTATTATTATTATTATTATTGTATTTCAACGAACATAATCATAAATGCATCATAAGATTTTAAGCTGTCAACTCTTTTCATAACACAAATTATAATTTATCAAAATACTTTTTTTAATAAAATGCTAAAATTATTTTCAACTATTATCATGATAATATTTTGATTAAAAATTATAAAAATATTAAAACAGTTATTTTTTTTTAAATTATGTTGAAATATCACAATTAAAGGAGAGGATTTTATATTCAGATGACAAAAAGTTCGTTGTTGACATATTATAAGTGCGGGCGCGCCGCCGTATCATTTGATTCGCGCGTTTTTTCAGCTTATCTGAAATCTTGTTAGAGTTTTTACATTAAAAACAGGTCACGAGTCGAACCTCGCGGCCCGCCCGCGGGCTGCATTTCTGGATAAACAGTTTATCCTGAAAAACACAAACTATTCCAAACGCACCCTAATTTTGACTCATTTGATTGTTAATATTTTTTCCAAATTAGAATAAAAATTCAATATATTGACAATCGGACAGTAAAATAATTCCATATTAAATTGTCACTTTAATTTTTTATTTTTTATTTCCCCGACATAGATTGTTGCGGGGCCCACCATGCACTGCCGATCCCTAGCTTTTTGTGGTCCAAAAAGTACAAAAAAAAAATTGTTTATACACTGAGCAAGAGGCTCTGAGCTGTCCACGTTGCACTCTTCTTCACCACAAATTCTAATATTCCTTAGTCAGAACAATAATTAAACGTCATTCCCCACTACTCTTCTTCTTCTTCTTCTTCACTTCAACGGGCTGTGTGTCTCTCTCAATCCATGTAAGATCCCCCCCTCTCTCTCTATCTCTATCTCTTTTCTTCTCTGCATTTTTCATTTTCTTACAGTTTAAGCGAATGAATGAAGAACCCTAAGTTTTACTGATAGTATGAATGATCATTAATCTTCTTCTTCTTCTTCTTCTTCTTCTTCTTCTTCTTCTTCACTTCAACAGGATCTGAGTCCCTCTCTATCCATGTAAGCTCTCTCTCCCTCTCTCTGCATTTTTAATTTTTACTGTTTAGGCGAATGAGTGAAGAACCCTAAGTTTTACTAAGAATATAAATGATCAGGTATACAGAAATAAAAACGCATTAATTCTATATAATGTAAAGCTTTTTTGAATTATAAAAATGACATAAGATGGTTTCAACTAGGGTTAGGGTTTTGGAACCCCAATATGCAGACCAGCATGCAGGCTAATAAAACATACCCTAATGGACGGCTTGAAATGTCTGTTTGACTTTATTAATGTGGTATGAGTGACGTTGACTTTGTAGGTATGGAGAACTTGAATGGGAAATGTAATTTGAGATTTAACAGATTTGGGTTCAACTTGATTGTTGTAAAACATTGAGTCATAAAGATGCTTAGGTTACATTTTTGTTCTGTTAGAATATTGTTTGTTCAATGTGATTTGCATTGCATGAAAAATTTATTGATCATTTTCATGTGATCTAAGTAATTTATATTGTATTATTGGTATATTAGAAATTGATGGGTGGTTCAATAAGTGATCTAAGTAATTTATATTGTATTATTGGTATATTAGAAATTGATGGGTGGTTCAATAA
>NEWO01000022.1:803740-822645 GCA_003013225.1 Phalaenopsis aphrodite | reverse complement strand
TGAGAGCTTGAAATGTCTATTTTACTTTATGAATATAAAATAAGTGATGTTGACTTAGCAGGCATGGTGAACATGAATGAGTTTTGAAGTTTCATGTTCATGAATTATGAAACGACTTTTGACATTTGGGAAGTATAATTTGAGCTTTAGCAACATTTTGTGTGATTGTTAGTTACTCCTCTTTACTTGGATTATTATAGACATGGAAGGAAACAAAACACTTTGAAAAATTTACTTTAAGATACTTATAAATTATTGATTGGTATAGTTGTTTAGGTTACATTTTAGTTGTTTTTGTTTTTAGGATATTACTTTTTGTTTGATAATTGTTTTGTGATCCAAGTGTTAATTTTATTTTTGTCTAACTGTGAGTTTCGTGATTTTACGAAGAATAATATAGCGATCACAAGAAAAAGGTAAATCAATGTGTTAAAACAACATTAATATAAATAGGGGGCCGCGAGAATGCGAACCCCCTACCACATATTATGACTTCCTCTCTAGCACTTGGGCTAATGGTAGAGCAACACCCCATCTAAGTGCAATTCTGGTCATTGATGTTGGCCACACTCATTCTTGATCACCCGTTAAGACCACATCCAAGTAAGCATTAAATGATTTGTTAAAATGTTGCATGCCCCTTCTTTAATAAGGTTTTGCCTCTACTTCCTACTCTTCTTTTACATATATATATTTTTTTGGTTTTATGTTCTAATTTTTTGGTTTATTATTCTTATTTATATTTATTTTAGGGCCATTTACATGCATAAAAACAATTGCTTTGTATGTACACACATTGCACTCAAATCTTTAATATTACATAAAAAATAGCACTTTACCATTATTTAAAATTAAAATATGCTTTTTCATGCATAAGTTTAAAGCACCAAAGTGGCATGTATATAAATATAAAATTGTAGCTGTGAGATATGTAAACACATAAGAACTGTGTGCCACGCATCCATCATTACTTTCGGTAAATAATCCATGCTAGATTCTTTGTGCTTTGTAGGTATGAATTGCTTGGAATAGAGTTAAATGAAGACTCGAGGACTACTATATATGATATTTGAAAATCAAACCTTTTTTTGTGGAGTAGTCACGATAAATTAAAAAAGGCGGTTTTATCGCCAGATTCTAAGTATGGAGGGAAGAGAGGCGATGGTGGAAATCTTTGCGAGCGCAAGCTAATTAAGCTCGTTGCAATTAACTAAATTCTTATATGAAGGACAAACATTTTAAGTGCGGTAGAAAAGTTGGTTATTCAAGAAGTACTTGTGGTATGCAAGCTATTGCTTTAACACAATTCTTATGTATTTACATATGTAACATACAAAGTCCGATATTTAAACATCATTTTGGCATAAAATTATGCATGAAAATATGTATTTCATTTTTAGAAAGACAGCGATGGTAGTATTTTTGATGTGATGTTAAATTTTTGTGCGATATGCTTGTAAATATGAATGTTTAGGTGTTAGATATGTAAACACATAAGAATTATGTGGTGTGTATGTAAAAGCCCCTATTTTTTATTTAGGGAATTTACATATGTAACACCCAATTCATATGTATTTACTCGCATATCTAACACCTATACTTTACTTTTTTACATCCATACACCCCAAAGCTTTGATATCATATCAAATATATACCATACTCTTAACTTATTTTAGCTTTTTGAAAGTGAAAATACATCTTTTCATGCATATGTAAGGTTGCGTGTATGTAAAAATTGAAGTTAAGAGGTTAGATATGTAAATGCATATAAATTGATTGGTATATATGTAAATTTTTCTTTTTATTTTCTATGTTTATATCTATCAATTTCTTACTTGACAAAATAAAAACAAAAGTGATTGTTATTTATTAAAACATCATCTCTACAATTTCTTTTCTCGTGCAGGGTTAAGGCTGCGTGAATCAATCCTTCACCGATCTTGCATCGGTGGGAGCTTCATACCTTCAATGCTCTCTTTTGAGAGCGATTTCTTTTATCAAAGTATTCTTTGAGTAATTCAAGGTCGACTATATATTTGGGGATCTTTGTATAAATATGGAAAAGTTTAAGGAGAAAAAAGACGAAGTTTCTCAAGCGAAACACGAGGGAGATGAACATTACGAAGAAAAAGTAGGAAATAATTTCCCACTTTATCACAATGACTTTAGTTTGCTTGATGAGAAGGCCGGTATCCTTTTCGTTCAAGAGAAGAATTTCATGTTAGGTACATTTGCATAAATGTTTTAAGGATATTTAATTTTTATACAAGGTTTATATAATATACCTCATTTGATATTATTTTTTTTTATCAAAGTTCACATTAAAGCCGAAATCCGTGTTTTTCGCTATTATCACGTTATCAAAACACATAAATATATGGATTTGGTAGTTAAAAAAAAATGACATGGGTTCTAGTTTTGTAAATACATAAATTTTTGGTACTTTGTTTGTAATTTTTCCTTCAATCACTTAACCATTAAACTTCTTTATTGTTCTTTCTATAAATAAAATGAGAAGGGTTATCAAGCAAATGTTGAAATATGTTGTCTTTGTTTACAAATGAATGAATCTACCAGGATTTCTATTCAAACTTCCTGTATTTTAGGAAGATTTACATACATATCACTCAATTCCTATATATTTACATAGCAAACGCCTAAAAATTAAATTTTTACATACACCCCACCATACCTATGCATGAAAAGGTGTATTTCACTTTTTAAATATTAAAATGATGGTATTTTGTTGTGTGATATGAAAGATATGGCCGGTATGAATGTCAAAAGTAGAATTTAGATGTTGGATATATAAATACGTAGTATCTGTTGGGTATGTATGTAAATGCCCCTATATTTTTTTTTGCACTATAACCAGCAATTAGCATCTGAATATACTGCAATTTTGTAGGTTCAGATAATCACCCTCCAAAGACTGAGCCATCCATAAGAACAAAACAAATCTATAATAAAGAAGTCGACCGCGAACCACATCGTCGAAAAACGCTTGATTTCTCTGAAGAATTTAGCAGAAACTATAAAATAAGTTCAGCATCAACATCTAGACCCACAAAAGTTGCTTTTTCTATGGATTTTGCAAGAAACAAAGATAGAAAATTGGAATCGCATCATAGAAATTTGGGTGGTAAGCTCAGTTCCTCCATTAATGGTGTTTCCAAGATCAACAAAGGCAAAGAACCAATTGTTTATGAATCAGAAGATGAAAGCAGAAGCTCTTCAAACAGGAGAGATGTTGGCCGTGAGAACAACGAATGCATTAGCAGCCGGGGCGTAGTTTCAACCATTAAAAGAGCGAGAATTCATGACTCAGAGTCTGAAAAACTCGCCGGAGGTAAAAGGTTGAAAAGATCGAATGACAACTTTTCTTTTATGAATTGGATGAGTTCTATAACCAATGGGCTGAGTAGACCTCAAGATAGACATATGGAAGCACCTTTTTCTTTTTCAGAAGAGAGAAAAGAAAGTATTGGTGTTTCTCATGGAAGTAGGGGGTTTAGATCAATCTTTCATGCAGTATACCACCCCGGAAACAGTGCACGTAGTGATAAAATTAAAAATTTTGATTGTCAGAAAGAGATGAATACTTCAAAAGGAGCCGAAGAATCGAAAGCAAGTAATGTCTCTAGTTGTGTGCTTCCTGAAAGATTGAACTTTGGCGACAATGAGAAAGAAAACAACTCTGCTATAGTAGAAACCTTAGTTGGTATTGACCCTAGGGCGAACAATATTGAAATCCATGATAAGGTTTTGGCTTCAAGCAATAGATATATCAAAGATAATTGTCAAGTTAAAGGTTCTCCGTCTGCTGCAATGGGTATGCTCTCATTTGGTGTTTATAAAATGCAAAATTCAAACTCAAACAATCATTCATCATGAGTATATGTAAGCTTTTCTAATATAATTGGTGTATTTACATACATAGTACACAATACTTATGTATTTACATATCTCACGCCTAAACATTCATTTTTACAAACATAGCAATCAAATCTTTAATACTGCATAAAAAATAATACTATTACTACTTTTTAAAAGTGAAATGCTCCTTTATATGCGTAAGTTTAGAACACGAAAGTGCAATGCATGCAAATATGAAAGTTTAGGTGTGAGATACGCAAATACATAAGAATTGTTTACGACATTTAAATTTCTCTATTGATTTTATGTATTCCTCAGATTGCCATGCTGAGTTGAAGGCGAATAGGGGACAAGCTTTTCAGGATAGCTTATGGATACCAAGACTTTCTCAAGGAGTTTCTTCTCCTCAATTCAATTCAATAAAATTCTCAAATTGCTTAGATTTATCAGCTAAAAAAGTAAGATTTAGTGAGAAACCACAGCACAATTTAGTTTTACATATTGATTCAGATGGTTTTGTAAGGATTTTAACTGAGAAACATGAATCCAAATTACAGTTGACATTATCTCCCAAGTACTGCAAAAAACTGAAACCAACAAATTCTTCTTTTTCACAGAGATTTGATGCATCGAACTTTATAAAATCTTCGGAAATTTGCATATTTTGTGGCATGAATGATCATATTACAAGGGAGTGTTCCGAGGTGGTTGAAACCAAGCTGGAGCTGTATCTGAAATCCTTTTCAGTGTATGGTAGCATTAACAGGGAATCATGTCTTTGTATTCTTTGTTTCCAGCTTGATCATTGGGCTGCTTCTTGTCCAAATCCCTCTTCTGAAGGAAGCCATATTTCTTTCATGGCTAATGGTTTCAGTGATGTTAAATTCAAGAGTACAGCAAAGCATAAACAAGTAAATCCGTCGATTATGTTCCGGTCTGAAGATAAGATGTTTCTTCATCAAGTTCTCAATGGCAGCACTCTTTCTCAGAAAGAGAATGAAACTATAGAAACTGATATTGTGGTTGGTGAAGAGGTTAGAAGTGAAAAGAATGAAGTGGCAGGCTGTGGTACAATCGATTTACATATTTTTCGAAGGGAGGATAGTATTAATATGAATAAAATGAAGTTGTCGTCTCCTCGTCCGTCAGAAAATGGACTAAAGAAATCTGAATTCAAGTCATTTTGCAGTCGCTTGCCGACAACAATAATAGATAAGCCAGAAGCATTTTTTGTTGCTGTAAGAAAGCTTCGGTTGTCTCGATTGGATGTTCTAAGGTAAGTGCAAATGCCTATTCTAATGGGTTATATTTCACTAAACATGTGAAACTCCTAGTGGGTGTTCAGGCTTTAGCTTGAACCCGCGTACGGTGAATTCGCTCATCGAGTGCTTGTTTGAACTTTCTTATACATGGTTTTGTCATTGGCCTGATAGGTAATTGAATTGGATCTATACAGGCCTCAAACTGTGTGCTTGTCTCTTCTATAGCCTTATTCCCTTAATATTTTCTTGGTGATATGTGATGAACTATACCAATGGAGGTTCTATGTCCCAAGATTAGTGTTGTAGGGGCTCTGAATCTCATTGATAAATTTATATCAATGCTTTGAGATTGGTGTTAATGATGTTCACAAACCTCAAAATCAATTGGTGGAGTTAGAAGAGTAGTTGCTTGTTTGAACCTTGCGGCACAAAAATCATTGATAATGTTTCAAAGCTCCTAAAATGTATTTGTGAATGGGATTTGTGGAGGATGTCCTTGTGGAATGACAAGGGAAAGGTAAATGTGGCGTTTGAGTGGGATTGAGGGGATAGATCTGCTGTTGGCAGCTTTCCAGGCTGAAAATAACACAAAAAACTCTAAATCGGTGGCGTGCAGGAGACAAGGAGGTTCCACTACCTATTGCTGAGTAAAATATTGATACACCACTTGTAAAAGGAAGATAATATAATACTCCGAAAAACATAGCACAATAGAATATCTCTCAATTCATAAAATTAACAAATACTAAAATCTCAAACAACATACTACGAGTTTATGACATATAAAAGTCCCTTCATGACAAATACCTACATAGAAACTAGAGAAGCAAGAAATGATGAGAAAGGAAAGAATCAACGGAAATAAACATGCTGAAAATAAATGAAATAAAATTAGATAAATTAAAATAGGAAGGTTTGCTCGGTCGGCTGAACGTCCGTGGTTGCGGGAAGCTTTTGTCCTATGATACAGAATCCCGCAATTTGCTGGTCAAAGGAGTTTTGCTCGTAGTTTCCACTAAGCTCCCACATCAATCATTTGAGCACAAACCTAGATGTTCTTAATAAAACAATTGAAATAAATCAGGATCAATCTTTTCGGTTCAAAGAACCAAAATGGCCCCCCTACTATCTGAGGGGGACGTTATAGTCATAGATTTTATTAAATGTCTGATTTAGCCTCTGACTCTTAAAATTATAATCAAAATGATCTCTTTGTTAAGAGTAACTAAAATTAAACTCAACGTTAATCGGTGGTGTTAAAAATATAGATATTTTAGGAATTTATATCCTATGCTTGAAAATTTTACAATATGGTCCTAAGCTCATTTTAGGTTTGCACTTATGACCTATATAGTCCTTTTATTGCATTTATTTACATATTTTATTATTTTTGGGGCATTTATATCCTTTTTCCTCTTCATTTATTTGCTAATATTTATTTGTTTCACATGAAATATTTAGATGGATGAAATCAAGGGCCCCCCATTATAATCTTGGAGGTTTTTTCTTGCGCTTGAGGATTGGGAAGCTAGAAAAAGGCTTGGAGAGCACACGCTACCATGTGGCGCACATTAATGGTAAATTATTGACACTCTTTTCATGTTTATGGGTAATTATTAATTTGCATAGTTTTCCGCTTAAAATTAAGGGGTTTTATGTTTATTTACAGGTGAGAGTTGCCAAAGTTCCATCTCTGTGTGTGTTGGAAGTTCAACTTACTTAATCACTTGCCCCTTTATTTCCAATCATGATTTTAATGAGGTATCACATTTTTATTTTGGGCATTTACATACATACCAAACAATTCTTGTGTATTTACTTGTGTAACACTTAAACTTTGATTTTTACATTTATACCCTCGAAAGCTTTCATATGACATAAAAAATACCACTTTTTTAACTTTTAAAATGTGAAATACACATTTTCATGCATAGGTAAGGTGACATATATGTAAAAGTTGAAGTTTAGGTGTTGAATATACAATACATAAGAGATAATAAAACAAATTAGAATGATTGCTGTGACACAACATGCCATTTTTATAACAAGAAATTAATGTAAATTTTTCTTTTGTTATAAATTAATATTAAACCGATGCAATAAATAATGAAATAAGTAAAAAAAGAAACAACACAAAGATTTTACATGGAAAACAAAGATGGGAAAAATTATGGGCAGACGAGGAGAATTCACTATATTAAATAAGAAATTATAAGTGGAGAATGTCATGCACAAAATATAAGAGAAGTATTTATAGTTTTAATAATATCTCTTTAAAGGAAATAATTAAAAGAGTAATAAAACAATAGCATACGGGTTGCAATCTAAAGTCTATTATACCTTTAATTCATGTGCTCACAGTTTCCTTCGAAAGCCATAATTCATTGGTCATAATTTTCTTACGAGACGAAGCAAGCCCCACAAAATTCGGGTCATAAATTTAGCAATGTTCATCATGACACGAATTTCCAAAGAATGTAAAGAATAAATTTATCTTTACCCTTTTCACAAAGCTCTAGTGATCAGAAATGAATATCAACCAAGTATAAGTAATGCTCAAACTTGGCTATTGAAAGTACTTTAGTCATCATATCCGCAGGATTATCATAATTACCAATCTTGCCCACAATAATATTAGCACAAGCGATAACTTCACGTGCGAAATGATAATGAACATCAATGCGCTTAGTTCTCTCATGAAACATTTGATCTTTGCTGAGATAAATAACACTTTGATTATCACACATTCATTAAGCTCTTCAAATAGACCTTTTAACTAGAGAGCTTATTTGCAAGCTTCAATAATTGTCATATACTTGGCTTCATTTGTAGATAGTGCCACCTTGTATGTAAGGTAACATTCTAGCTAATTGCACAACCACTAATAGTAAACACGTATCCTGTAAGTGATCTTCTTCTATCCAGATCTTCAGGAAAATATGAATAGACATTGTCAAAGTCTTTATATGTAGTCCTCCTGAACTACAAACAAACATCTTTTGTTCTACATAGATACCCGAAGATCGACTGAATTGCTTCTAATGTTCTTTACTCGGATTACTCATATATCGCCTAGCTGCACGGACTGCATATGATAAATCTAGACGAGAACATACTATAATATACATGAGAGATCCCACTGCACTGAAATATGAAACTTGAGACATATATTAAATCTCATCGTCAGATTGTGAACACAAAGTTAATGAAAGCCTGAAATGCGCAGCTAATGGAATACTAAAAGGCTTGACATTTTTTATATTAACTATATTCAATACTTTTTCAATGCACCTTTTCTGACTTAGAAATATTTTGCCTACATTTCTCTCTCTAAATATCCATACCAAGTATTTTCTTTACCGCTCCTAAATTTCTCATTTCAAACTTTTTGTTAAATTGAGCTTTTAACGTCTTGATATCTTCTTTATCCTTAGTAGTGATCAACATATCATCGATATATAAGAGCAACTATATAAATAATCCATTATTTTTTTTAAGTAAACACAATTATCATAACTACTTCTCTTAAACTTATAAGCGATCATGAAAGAGTCAAACTTCCTATACCACTGCCTAGGAGACTGTTTCAAACCATAAAAAAGGTTACTTCAATAAAGAAACATGGTCTTCTTTTTTCTATAACCACGAAACCCTCATGCTGCTACATATAGATGTCTTTTTCAATCTTTCCATGCAAAAATGCAGTCTTCACATTGAACTGCTCAAGCTCAAGATCATACTTAGCCACAATACCAGGTAAAACTCGAAATGAACCATGTTTGGCAATCAAAGATAATATATCTGCAAAATCTACACTTAGAATTTGACTGAATCCATTTGTAACAATCCTAACCTTATATCAGGCATCCTCAACTTAAGTTTATTTTTATGTAGGGATTCAATCTCCTCTTGTATAACAATCATCCACTTATCAGCGTAGATTTAGTTCACTACTTCTTTATAGCTAGAATGTTCTTTACTACACTCAATATCTCCAGCTGCATTTATAGCATAAACAACCAAATCAGCCTCAACATACGTCTGAGGCGGTTTAATTTCTCTTCTTGTTCTATTTTTAGCATTAGAATACTGTGATGGTTGTTGTTGTGATGGTGAGAGAACAACATTAAGATTATCTGAATTTGACTCAGAAGTTATGCCCGAAGATGTGCATGTATCAATCTGTAGTTCCACTTGTTTGCTAGACATTTCCTTATGATCATCATTTTTAAATTTTGTATTAAATGTTGCATGTAACATGACAAACACATTAAATATAACATCTCTTCTAATGATCACTTTCTTGTTTTTTGATACCATAACATATAACCTTTAACTTCAGTTTTATAATCAAGAAAAACACACTTTGTAGATATAGGTTCTAATTTACAATTATTAATATGAGCATATGTAGGACAACAAAATTTTCTTAAATAAAAGTAATCAACAGGTTTACTTAACATCTCATTTGTAAATAAAATACAAAGGAGAGGACGACTATGATATTAATACTCAATTTTATAATTTGAAGATGATTTATTGTTTGGGTGACTTGTAAAATTTTCATAAAAAAGATAGTGTAGCTTCACCCAAGCCATTGTGAAATTGTGGGTCAAGTGCTACCTTGTGATGCATATATTCCTCATCAATCATTTGATAAAGGATGAACTCAGCCCACACTGCAAATTGGCTTCATCTTGAAAAACTCACAATTTTCTCATCGGGATGACTTCCATCCTACATTCACCAACTTCTTCGATGAATATCATGGGCAAAGTTTTCGACCAATTTGAGCGATTCATGACATGTTGGTTCGCTTTTGCCTCCAACTTGTTGTGGTGTTAACACTTTGCTCGTAGTTATCGAACATTCAATTTGCCAATCATTCTCAGCCTTATATATCTCAATGCTTGCTTCTAATTTTTTGGTTGCCTACTTCAAGTATTTAGTCTTAGCAAGCACTTGGAACTTAGTATCAAGATCTATGAGGCTAAAAGAAGAATTTTGGCTTAAGCATTGCTCATGAGTTACTTTAACCCAACATTCGAATCTAAGTTGTTCAATAAACTCGTGGAATTAACCAACTCACTCTATAGAGTTTTTCATTTGCTAATTATGTCTTTTATTAGAACTCATCAAGCGAACTCATACGCACACGTTTCCCTTAATTAGGAGAAATTATTACATTTGGTGTGTGCGCGTTTGGACACTGGCGACGATCTGGTCACGTGAAATGCATGGTGATGTGGCCTAATCATGGTCGTTCTCTGGATGTGCGGTTCACCGAATGTAATAACCGACTTCGACCATAACCAAACATCTATCTATAACGAGTTGTGAATGTATTTGTTTATATAAACTTATATTGATCGTAATTTCCGTTTAGATGGTGGCATATATAAAAAAGTTTACTTGAACATTCTATGCTTGGTTTTGCCTTCTTTGGTTTAAAAAAAGATAGTGGGTCATTTACATACATATCACACCATTCTTACGTATTTACACATCTAACCCCCTAACTTCAAAATTTCTATGTATAACACGAAGAACATTAATGTCACGTAAAAAATATCACTATCACCTACTGCAAAATGTTAAATGCATTTTTTCATATATAGGCTCCGTCACACTAAAACGCTATAAATATGAATGTTTGGGTGTTAGATATGCAAATATATAAAAAATGCACGACGACGACGACGACAACAACAACAACAAAGCCTTAATCCCTCTACCTGGGGTCGTCTACATGAATCCTTTTTCTACATTGCGTCCTATTTGAGTGTTAAGTAAAAAATCCACGACATTC
Organism: Phalaenopsis aphrodite; assembly: GCA_003013225.1. Classification (NCBI taxonomy): domain Eukaryota; kingdom Viridiplantae; phylum Streptophyta; class Magnoliopsida; order Asparagales; family Orchidaceae; genus Phalaenopsis; species Phalaenopsis aphrodite. The sequence goes on along the minus strand of NEWO01000022.1, from coordinate 811,698 downwards.
ATTTAAATTTGCTTCCAACAATTGCAGGATGAATTGATGGCATGGTGGTTTCAAAGCTTAAGGGATGGCACCAAAATGCCCACAGCTGAAGAACTGAATGACAAATTCCAGCTAAGGTTAAGGTTTGGATTCTAAATTTTTTTTTTATATGTAATAAATGTATATATGAGAAATTTTATATAATTGTATAAATATTTGCATTTTTGTCCTCTTAAATTTGTGAAAGGACCTGTGACTAGGTGATGTTGCCTTGATTTGAGTTAAAAAAGCCTGTAATTACAAGCTTTTGAAGTATAATATGAGATCTTATGATACTATTTAATAAATTAAGTAATCTTTAAATTCTGGGTTGATTTGAATTTTATGAGCATGATGGCTTCATTTTGATATATTAGGGCATAATTAAACATTGAGTTTCAGAGTGTCACGACAAATTTGTTTGTGGAACTACTTTTCTCTTGCATTTTATGAGCATGATGGCTCCATTTTTTTTGGGTTGAGTTCAGATTGATCTGTCAACCCAAAAATGTCCTGTCAGCCCTAAATTGAATTGAAATCGACTCGTCAGTTCGAAATTGATTTGAAATTATCTCAAAATTGATCCAATTTAAACCCACATCATGTTTTTTTTTTTTTTCCTTATGTTGAATGGGTTATAAGGGTTGGGTTCAGATTGGCGGGTTGAAGGTGGGTCGGGTTCGAGGTGGGATCTTCAACCCGTAAAATATTCAAGTTGGGTTTGGGTAAAACCTATTCGAGCCAGTCATGTCAATTTCAGGTCATACCCGAAGCATACATGCTGACACGAAATGACACCCCTATATTTATTTATGCATATTTCTATATTACTTGAAGGTATTATTTTATTTTGAAACTCAAGTTATTCATGAAATTTCTTATCTCGTATATTATTTAAATATATAACAAAATAGGTTCTTTAACTTTTCTTAAATCAATTTTGACATAGAAGGATTTATTCAGTCAGATAAATCAAAGTGTTCATGCAAACCTTTCTTTATGTTATTTATTTATTTATTTATATTTTTGGGGAGGGATGACATAGAAAAGTAATTATTTCATTAAAATTGATATAATTCTATGCAATTTTAACATATTGATGATCATTTTTTATAAAATATGGATAAAATATGGATATTTTGAAGTAAGAAAATAGTAGTTCAAATTTCATAATTGAATAAATAAATTAGGCAATTAGGATTAAATTATAAGAAAATAATTTATCTATTTAAACCAACTATTAAGAACATATTAATGGTCAACATAAAATTATATTTAGGTGTTACATTTGTGCATATAAGAAATTGATCTGACACGTTAGCTCAACTTGAATCTAACTCGAAAGATCTGAACTTGAGTTGAACTGATTAATTTACATGCCCACTTTGGGTCTAAAATTTTAACAAGTTTAAATATTTTGAATAAAGATGACCTGACCTGACTCGCCAATGTTAACTCACCAACTTGACATTGACCCCAATATAATCCTTCAATCAAATTGACTCCAAAATTGACCCGATCTTAAACTAAAAAATGATCCTAATTTTACTCGTATAAGAAAATGATCTGACACGTTAGCTCAACTTGAATCTAACTCAAAAGATCTGAACTTGAGTTGAACTGATTAATTTACATGCCCACTTTGGGTCTAAAATTTTAACAAGTTTAAATATTTTGAATAAAGATGACCTGACCTGACCTGACTCGCCAATGTTAACTCACCAACTTGACATTGACCCCAATATAACCCTTCAATCAAATTGACTCCAAAATTGACCCGATCTTAAACTAAAAAATGATCCTAATTTTACTCATACTATTATCATGCATATATTGAACATGTTATGCAAGTTGAATTGGGCCAATCAGGTTGATGACGAGTCAAGCTTTCTGACTCTCATTTAATATTCATGTCAAATTTAGGTCAAATAAATTTTGGTAGATTCAATTTTGGGTCAAAGTAGACCCGAATTAAACTCACAAACGCAAGGTTTGTTTCATGCAACTGCAGCTATTTAAAGTTGTGAGCTGCTGCTCAAAAAGCTACAGTGATTATTACATTTTTTTTAAAAGCAAAACAACATCTTTCTAGCGGCAAAACAACATCTTTCTAGTGGCATTCACATCTAGCTAGTTATGGTGAAAAAACATAACTTTATGCTGAAGTTTTTTGAAAGAGTGAACAAAGTTCATTTTTGCCAACAAACAAAACTATGGTGCGACACTACACCACTGCCCCAAACGCTCCCTTAATTTGGAAAAAAAATATTTTATTTTGATAACGCACGTAGAGTTATGTGCAGAAGTCAATCTAAATATGTCATATGTTTTTATATTTTTTATCATTATTTTATTATAAAAAATTCATAATAAACAACGTAAGTAACGGTGTGGCCCGACTCTGCCCGTTGTATGGTATTGGCGCGTCATTTTAACATAGGAAAAATATGTAAAAAATTGGAAAACAAAATAAGAATATTTGATCGTCCAACATTTTAGGGTTTAAATATAAAATATTTCTTTATAGAACATCAGGAAGAAATCGTTGTCGTTGCAGAAACTCAGGAAGAAAACGTTGTCGTTGCCGAAATTCAAGAAAAGATTGTTGCCATTGCTGAAACTCAGGAAGAACCTTGAGGCGGAAGAACAGTGATAACCGTTTCTCTTTTTGGTAATAAAATTATATTCTTGAACTCATTGGTAGTTTGAAATAAAATTTCATTTACTTGTTAATATGTAAGTTTTATTTTTTTTTTAAATTGGAGCAGTTTGATGCATGTAATATTTAATAATCCATATTCGAAGGAGATTAGCTTGATTGTGTTTTGACGGATGAGTTTTTAATTTTTTCTTATTCTTGTGACTAGGATTAGCTAATTTTATCTCGCACAATCATGTTGTATTTGTTGTATTGATTTATCTCAATACAGCCAACAAAACACGATTGTACCGAAAATAACGATGCAATGTAGTATCACTTGTAAGAAATCATAACATAACAATAAAAAAAGTTGTATATATAGAAAGAATGAATTTATAATTTTTGATTTTCCTCGTGGAAAAGATTGATTGATTTATCACTGTTTGTATAACCATGTTATATTGGTTGTTTTAATTTTTTCTCAGTATAACTGACTTAGCATGGTTGTACCGAATATTACGATACAATGTTCTATCTATTATAAAAACCATAACAAAAAAATAAAGTTGTATATAGAAACTATGAATTTCTAATTTTTATTTTTTCTCTTAGCTAAGATTGATTAATTTATCACTATTTGTACAACCATGTTGTGTTGGTTGTACTGATTTATCTCAGTATGACTGATACAACAAGGTTGTACCGAAATAAATGATCAAATGTTATAATAGTTGTAAAAAATATTAACTTAAAAAAAAAAATTGTATATAGAAAATATGAATTTTTAATTTTTAATTTTTAATTCTCCTCATTGTTATGATTGACTAATTTATTACTATTTGTATAATCATGTTGTATTAGTTGTACTGATTTATCTTAGTATAACTTTTACAACACGACCAAAATGAACGATGAAATGTAATATTTGTTGTAAAAAATTGTAACACAACAATTAAAAGAATTGTATATATTGAAAGAATGAACTTGTAATTTTTTTTTCCTCATGGATATGACTGACTGATTTATCACTACTAGTTCAACCATTTTGTTTTGGTTGTACTGATTTATCTTAGTATCAGTACAACTGATATAACACGGTTGTATTGAAGATTATGATGCAATGTTTTATCATTTGGAAATAATCGTAATATGAAAATAAAAATTATATATATAAAATATGAATTTCTAACTCTATTTTTTCGCTTGGCTAGGATCCGTTCTTCTATCACTTGTCAAAAATCATAACATAACAATAAAAAGAATTGTATATATAGAAAGAATAAATTTGTATTTTTTTTCCTCATGGATACGACTGAACGATTTATCACTACTTGTACAATCATGTTGTGTTGGTTGTATCAAATTATCTCAGTATAATCGATACAATAAGACTGTATCGAAGGGAACAATCTAATATTCTATCAGTTGTAAAAAATCTTAACTTAAAAATAAAAATAATTGTATATATACAATATGAATTTCTAGTTTTTACTTTTTCTTATGGTTATGATTGACTGAGTCATCACTACTTATTGTATTGGTTGTAATGAGAACTCAGTACAACCGCACAACAACGGTTATACCGAAGAAAACGATACAATGTTGTATCCATTGTAAAAAATCATAAAATAACAATATAGAGAATCATATATATAGAAAGAATGAATTTGTAATTGTAGTTTTTCCCCATGGATATGATTAACTGATTTATTACTGTGGTATTAGTTGTATTGATTTATCTCAGTACAATCGATACAATACGATTATACTGAAGGTTATGATCGAATATTATATCTGTTATAAAAAATCATATCAAAAAAATAAAAATTATATATAAAAAGTACGAATTTCTAATTTTTATTTTTTTCACTTAGCTAGGATGATTGACTTATCACTACTTGTACGACTATGTTGTATTAGTTGTATTAATGTTCTTATTACAATCAATACAACAAGATTGTATATTAACTTAAAAACAAAATGAATTGTATATAGAAAATATGATTTTTTTTTGTTTTTCCTCATTGTTATGATTGACTAATTTATTACTATTTGTATAACCATGTTATATTGATTGTACTGATTTATCTTAGTACAACTGATACAACACAATTGTATCGAAAGAAACGATGCAATGTAGCATCTCTTATAAAAAATCACAACATAATAATAATAAAAAATTGTATGTATTGAAAGAATGGTTTTCTAATTTTTTTTCTCATGAATATAATTGACTGATTTATTACTACTTATACAATCATATTATATTGGTTGTACTGATTTATCTCAGTATAACTGATACAACACAATTATACCGAATGTTACAATTTGATGTTCTATCTGTTGTAAAAAATCATAACATGAAAATAAAAATTGTGTATAGAATGTATGAATTTTTAATTTAACTTTTTTCTCTTGGCTATTATTGAATGATTTATTACTACTTGTACAACCGATACGATAAGATTGTACTGAATGGAATGATCTAATGTTCTATCAGTTGAAAAAATGACAACTTAAAAATAAAAAGAATTGCATATAGAAAATATGAATTTCTAATTTTAATTTTTTCTCGTGGTTATGATTAACTGATTTATCACTACTTGTATAATCATGTGGTATTGGTTGTACTAATTTATCTTAGTACAATCAATACAACACGGTTGTACCGAATGTAACAATGTAATGTTTTATCTCTTGTAAAAAATTGTAACATAACAATAAAAAGAATTATATATATATCAAATAATAAATTTGTAATTTTTTATTTTCTTCGTGGATATAATTGACTGATTTACCACTATTTGTACAACTATGATGTATTGATTGTACTGATTTATCTCAGTACAACTGATACAACACGTTTGTACTGAAGAAGCAATGCAATATTGTTTCTCTTATAAAAAATCATAACATAACAATAAAAGAATTGTATATATAGAAAGAATGAATTTGTATTTTTTTTCTTTTCTTCGAGGATAGTATTGACTATATTATCATTACTTGTACAACCATGTGATATTGGTTGCACTGATTTATTTTCAGTACAAATGACGCAACACAGTTGTATCGAAGGGAACGATCTAATGTTCAATTGGATCTACTGATTTACTTTATCCTGAATTTGTAGGATCCTATTTCAAAACTTGTAAGTGATAATGTCAATCATAAGAATTATGAAATAATCATAGAAAATTTATTTGGCACGATTGTGCACAACGAGAAGAAAGCCTATGATATGTATTACTCTTTTGTCCACTTTTATAAATTCAGTGTAAGGAATGATCATGTGTTACTGGCTAGGCATAAGAAATATAAAATCAAAGGATTTCTATGCTCAAAGGCTGGTTTAAGAAAGGACTCAATCTAAGCACCATGATGAAGTTCTAGAAATCATATACTAACACTGGTTGTCAGGAAATGATTAGATTTGTCGTTGTTCTTGAATGTACTTGGACTGTAAATAAATTTATACATAGCAACAATCATTTATCATCCATGCCAACTGATCAACATTTGTTGAAATCACACCGGAGAATTAGCAGAGTAAAAGCAATTATGTTGCAATTAATGACACAAGCAAAAATTAGAACTATTGATACATTCTGGTATCTTGTTGAGGAAACTGGAGGAATAAAGAATGTAGGTTTTACGGGAAGAGAAGCATATAATCAAACACAAAAAGATAAAAGAGCAAGAATTGAGAACAAAGATACTAATGACTGAAAATAATTTGTTTGCATGGGATGTCCAATTTGAAGAGTCGTATAGATTGACTAATTTTTTTTAGACTAATGAAATGACAATGGTTGACTGCGACTACTTTAGAGAAGTCATAGCGTTTGATACAAATTATCGACTTAATAAGTACAATTTAGCTTGTGCTTCTTTTGTGGGAGTTAATCATCATTGAAAAAATATTTTGTTCAGAGTAGCTTTTTTATCAGAAGAGACAATTGAGTCGTTCACATGACTATTAAAAACTTTTATTCACGCAATATATGACAAGTATCCTGTAATAATATTCAATGTATGGGTGTCTTTAAGAATATTTCTTATATCTTTTGTACTCAGAGTAAGCATTTGTTTTATATAAAAGTTGATATCATTAAGAGATTTTGCTTTGTACAATCGTGTTGTATTGGGCTACCAAACCGCTTTTATAAAATTTGGTAGCATCGGTACAACCGATACAACAAAGTTATACTGAAGAGATCACATATATATTTAGTTTTGCATGCAAATGTAAAATTAAGAAAATTTATCTCGATACAATTATGTTGTATCATTTGTACTGAGTTACTCCTTAAATGAATTTATATCGTTTATTTACCATCTCGTAAACCAAAGGTAAATAGCAGTACTAACATAAACAGTGTTATTAATAACTAGAGACTAACAAATTTGCTCAGTACAATATTGTTATATCGGTTGTACTTAGTTACCTAACACAAGAAGATTAGCAAATTTGCTAAGTACAATCATGTTATATTGGTCGTACTGAGTTATTTATATATAGAGACTAGCAAACTTGCTCGATACAACCTTCTTGTATTGATTGTACTTGCTTACCTAACACATGAAGATTAGCAAATTTGTTCAGTACAATTGCGTTGTATCGGTTGCACTAAGTTATCTACATTAGGGCTGTCAAAAAAGCTCGTTGTTCGCGAACAGTTCGTGTTCGATTCGCCAGAGCGTTCGTGTTCGATTCGTTCGATAAGCAAACGAGACGAACACGAACAATTTTTTTCGTTCGGTTTCCTAAACGAACCAAACACGAACAGTGATGCGTTCGTTCGTGTTCGAATCGTTATTGTTCGAAATAAAAAAAATAATATATATATATATATTTAATTTATGATATTTTTAAAATAATTATATACTAAAAAAAATTAATATATTTTAAAATTTAAAACCTGTACACTCTAATAATATAGTTATTATATATTTATATAATATAAAGTATATAATTATTATAATATATTATATTATTATTTTTATATTATACATATATACTATAAGATGGAAAATTGAAATGAAAGCGGAAGCCGGAACTCGGAAGCCCTAATTTCACTTCTGTGCTCTCACGCCGCTCTCCTCTCACGCCTCTCCTTCTCACGCGATCTCCTCTCACGGAAATCGTGAAACGCTCCCCTCTCGGCTCTCACGCGATCTCCTCTCGGCTCTCACGCGATCTCCTCTCTCGGAAGCACGAGACCGGCTGCTCCTTCGCTCAGGATCGTGAAAAGCTCGCCACTCTCCTCTCACGCCGCTCTCCTCTCACGGAAACACGAGA
>NEWO01000022.1:753007-800453 GCA_003013225.1 Phalaenopsis aphrodite | reverse complement strand
TTAATTATACCATTTTCTACTTTCTCGTTTATTTTATTTATTCTCAATGCTACATACTAACATTTATTTATATTATTTCTTTTCAGCAAGAGATCATTGATGAGGAAAAGCTTAATATTCAACTACCAGATATATGAAATCAGCTTAGTTATTTTGGGTTATTTGTGCTTTTCTTTTAAGGACTTATTTGTGTGCACTTACTTCATTTCATGTGACTTAAATTTCTAAAGTTTAATCATTAGTCTACAAACTGACGGGGCTGATATTTGTTTTATTACTTGCCTCATGTATGACATTTTTATTGCATGGCTGCAAATGGATTTAGTGAAAGCACATATTGTTGAGATCTAGGAAGAGCTTGGTCCCTGGAAATTTCTATTTGTCACTTTTTAGAAGGAACTCAGTGATAAATTTGTATAGCTTTGTTAATGACATAGATGTAAACTATGGAGTTGACATGAATGTCCTAACCAAGGCTTACCGTGAAGAGCATGAAAAATACTATCTGAAGGTGCCAAATTTCTTTCTTATGTCGCTTTTCGCAAGTGTACCGCAAAGTTTTAAAGCAGTGTTATGGTTTTTCATGATGAACCATATCATAAATCATGGGTATATGTCTAATAATGTATAGTTTTCATGGGGAGAAAATTTTCTTTCAACTATATTTTATTTTCTTGTTATTGGATACTTTGAATGTTATATATACCCAATACTTACAGTAATGCTGCGAACACATTTTTTACTTTCAGTTGAAGGTCTGGATGAATTTTTTTGCTGGTACTAACGCAGTGAAAAAAATCGATGTCACTTGAACATGGCTTAGAATTCATTCTAATTCATTTGGTTCCATTTCATCCAAAGCACGTTTTGCTGTATGCTGGCTGATTTGATCTGGATTCGAGCTAGATCTAGCTTGTTTGTTTCAATTGAGCCAAAGCACATTTTCATTCATTTTTTTTTGAATAATGCATGCCATTCTCAGTTCATTCCTCTGTATAGGCTTTTATGATAGAAAAAACTAAATTGATGGAAGAGGAAGGATTGGACATTCTTTTTGGTTTTTGGACATTCTCTCTTTATGTTAGCAAATTTTGTTATGCTCTACAGGAAATTATGTTTATAGTTAGTGCAAGTTCCATCTTCAAGCAAAATTTTTTTATTTTCACTTTTCCCTCCATACAGAACACATTGTTGATTTTTTATTTTGGAGCAACTCATCAAATGGATTTGCATTCGAACACATTGAGAAATAAGCATATTAAGCATCAATAGTTCATTCCTCTGTATAGGCTTTTATGGACAAGTTGAAATAAGATGAAATAAGCATTTCAAGCATCAATAGTTCATTCCTCATGTTCCTCAAGTTATCAAGAGAAATAAGCATATTATCTTGGAGAAGTCTAAGGCCGCAAAGATGACAATGAATCCTATTTTTATCATCACAACACCAAAGTTCATTCCTCTGTATATTATCTTTTCAACAAAATACATTCAATATGTTATTAATTAAGATTTAGAATACTATTATTAGGAACATGTTTGAGATTCTTAGTGGGTATTTGGCACTAAAGAAATTAAGAGATCGTTTTCAATCCTCTTGTTTCCATGTGAGAAACCATTGTCAAATCTCTTACATTAAATGTGCATATATACTATTGATGTGTAATGAGTGCGATGATTTTTTAGTGGCATTTGATATGTCTTATGGGCTGGAAATGTGATGATGACAATTTAGGCATTTGATATGTAAAAATAGGAAATTCTTATGGGCGGGAACTGTGTGTTTGCAGCTTGGATGGTCCTCCTTATGGGCAACCGCTGCTTTGCTGAATGAGAATCTGTTAGTGGATGGTCCTCCTTATGGGCTGNAAATGTGTGTTTGGCTGTTTGCAGCTTGGATGGTCCTCCTTATGGGCAACCGCTGCTTTGCTGAATGAGAATCTGCCTCCTAAAATTCTTAGTTACAAATTTGTGAGATCTCAAAGTGATTATTACAAACATTAATGAACTGCTGACTTATAATATTTACTCAAATCCTAAGAATTTCCTAACTTTTATTGTGAATACCTATTTGCTCTATTGTTTAGCACTTCAGGAACTTTCTGCTATTGATATAGAAATTAGGCATTTACACACAAGACCACTCAATTTTTATGTGTTTACATGCATACCCACCCAAATCTTTGATATCACATAAAAATACCACCATTTGTAAGATATGTAAATACATAAGAATGGAGTGGTAGGTATGTAAATCTCTCCTAAAAATATTCTCATGCTCCCTTCGCCATGTTGTTGTTTGTTATTCTAGATGAGAACTGAAGTAGAGTGTTGGCCATATGCTTTCCCTCTTTCAGAAGACTACCAGAAGGCTGGAGAAAGGGGCTCTGTTACTGGTAGGCTACTCATTCGTGATAGGTATGGTTATTTTTTAATTGCATGAAGCAATTCAGTAAATTACACAAAAGCTCAAGGAAATGGAGTGCATTTAACTAAATTATGATTCTATGATATATAGAAATTTATCTCCATATGAAAAAAAATATTAGACAGACAACATTCTGTATAATTTGTTATACTTTGTTATGTACATTGATGATGATGATCTATATACAAGTTTTGCATACATTGGGTTGGCATTACCAGGAGAACTCTGCAAGTTCTGTTATACTTTGCAAGTTCTGTTATACTCAACGTACAACTCTTTCCGCAAGATGTAAGTTTATTATGGTGCAGCCAAGGTTTGAACCCAATGCCTTGGAATAGGGACCCATAAATATTAGTAACATTTTGGAGTAATCACTATGTATAATATTTTGTTGTGCATCTATATAGAAATCCTTTGTTTATTCTATTCAGGGATATCAATTTTGGACAAGAGCTGAAGCTAATGGGCTCTTCTCAATCAACAATGTTCATACTGGAGACTACAATCTTTATGCATGGGTACCTGGGTTCATTGGAGACTACATGTATGATACAACTGTATCCATTATGGTAGGTCATTATATTTTTGCCCTACAGTATAGAAATAATTACCTCTTTTTTTTTTTGGAATATTTACATATACCGCTCAATTCCTATGTATAAATGTAAAAAAAGTAAATATGATATATGATCATTTATTATTTTGGTGATTTATGTAGGATGCAGTATTGATCTTGGTGATATTGTATATCAACCTCCAAGAGCTGGTCTTTTGACACTACTGTTGTAGTAATGGTGAATGTTGTGGCAAAATGTGGTGGCAACATTCTTATGTTTATTCTTTGATAGTATTATACTCTATGATTGATAAAAAATACTAAAGTAATATGTGTTATTTTCATTCCAGATTTAGGCAATATGGACTTTAGGAAAGATATGCTGATTTACATCTCTAAACAATATTTATATTTTGTTGTTTTAGAGCATTTCAGTTCTTTATAAAATTGTTACATACATGATCTATATGGGAAAACAGTTTATTTAAAATATAATTTTTTTGTGTTAGACATGTAAAATTGCAAATACATAAGAATTAAGTGGTATGAGTGAAAATTTAGACAATTTCGAACATTTCGAACATTACGAACTCGAACGATTCAAACAATTCGAACAATTCGAACAAATCGAACAATTCGAACAAATCGAACAATTCGAACAATTCGAACAATTCGAACAAAAACGAACCGAACACGAACAGACTTTTCACGAACAATTTCGAACACGAGCCTATTTCAAACAAACTATATTTCAAACGAACCGAACACGAACATGAGCACTGTTCGTTCGTGTTCGGTTCGTTTACACCCCTAATCTACATATAGATACTAGTAAGTTTTTTTAGTACAACCGTGTTGTATCGATTTTACTGAATTAGATCTATATAGAGACTATCAAATTACGTTCATGGTCTGATAACTGAGAACAAATTGAAAAAAAAATTATATATCTTGTGATCATCAAGGGAATCGTGCAACATTTACAGAAGAGAAGTATGATAATACATAAATTTACAATATATTACATGCATTTACATAATAAAAAACAAATGAATAGAACCTTAATTTGAATAAAAGAATACTATTTAGTATAAAGCTACTTGATTTTATCACAATATAACCAGTAAGCGAAAGTGGCCCTGAATATAGACATTTTTTTAGCCCATTCAGTCTGGTTCTTAAAATCAATTGGTGGTTTGGAAACGACGACATCTATAAATTTACAAACGTACATCCCACAATCAAAATTATTGTCCTCTTATAAGATGTTCTTAATAGCTTACGCAGGCCATCTGTGACGGGAGAGTCGAAGGCCTCACAAACATCTTTATTCAGAAGTTCGATTTGTCAAGTTTAACAAGATTAGGAATTCATATTTGTGTAATACGAGATGTCTCAATAAAATATGCAGACATTCAGACATAAATGTATGCAATAAGGCGGAAAAAAATAAGTTAAATCAAAATAATAAAAATATCAGTTTCGTTGGGTCGACAACATATCTCAAAAAAGAAAAAAATGATCGGGTTTCGCATGTACATGTCTGGTCCTAATTCTATACATCAAAGTAAAAAAATTGCGGATTTAAGTTCCGGGGCCGAGGCTTCGGTTCTTATTTCCTTCCCGTTGTTTTTTGGTTGGACGGCTTCGGACCTTTTGTCGTTTTTTTTTTTTTGTTCTTGGGTTTTCTTTTCTTTTAAAGTTACTTAGAAAAAGGGTAAAGGCTTCATTCTTTTTTGAAATTTTGTTTGGGGGTAAACTTCCCTTGCTTTTACGTTTTATTGGTTCTTTTTTTTTCGTTGGGGGGTTTAATTAGCCCTTGCAGGCAATTTTTTGGAAATTTCTTTTTTTTCTTCTTGCCATTGTTTGTGTGAGCGCACGAGTCTGTGTCTCTGCAGATCCTCATCTTCTCTCATTCTTATGTATCTGGCTTGCCCCCCAAAACCCCAAACCGGAAGGTTTTTTGCTTGGGCCATTCATTCCACCAAAAATTATTATTCGGCCTTCGGAAGTCCATTTTGGCCCCTTAATTCTTGTCTTAGCCCCTTTTTTACCAAAAAATGTCATAACCTAGTGTCTAAGTGCATGGGATAAGCCTTCGACTATAATATGACTCTGACGATGTCATCATGTCTGTCCCGTCCTAAAGATTCAAAGGATTTAAAGTACGTCACAAACGAAGGGTGACATTTTAAAACAAGTGGCCTCATATATGACATAGCTTACATATTTTTAAAAGTAGGCGAATAATACTGATAATAGTGAAAATATTCATTTTATAAAATGGTTGACCTACAATGCGAGTCTGTGACACATGTGATGCACATTAGAGCCCCTGAATCTTTAACATAGTCATACTTGTGCCGATCCTGATGACTTAACTAGCATTGTTCATCGGAATCAACCCGACAAGCAATGCTTGTTAAGACATCGCGACCTACATGGGGTCACTCACCTATCGAGTCTGGCTCACTATCCAAGCAAACATTCAAATGCAATTGCAAATAGTAATGTAACAGAAGTGATGAGTGTGTCATGGAGGCGGTAACTCAAGAATGTGGGTTTGCCACGGAGGTAGTGACCCGAAAGGGTGGGCATGTTGTGGAGACAGGAGCCCGAAAAATAGGTGTGTCGTGGAGAAAATCGCCCAAAAAGAGTGTGCAGAGGTGGCAGTTACCCGAAGAGGGATGGGTGTGTTATGGCGGCAGCGACCCGAAAAGGGTGTGCCGAGGCGGCAGTGACCCGAAATGCTGGGTGTGCCGTGGTGACAACGACCCAAAGAGGGTGTGCCAAGGCGGCAATGACCCGAAGGGATGGGCGTGTCGTGATGTCAGCGGCTTAAAGAGGGTGTATCGAGGAGGCGGTGACCCAAAGGGATGGGTGTGTTGTGGCGGTAGTGGCCCGAAGAGGGTGTGCCGAGACTACAGCGACTCAAAGGAATGGACGTGTCGTGGCGGCAACGGTCCTAAGAGGGTGTGCTAAGGCGGCAATAACCCGAAGTGATGGACGTGCCAAGGCAGTAGTGGCCACAGAGGTTGTACCAAGGCGGAAACGACCCAAAGGATATGGAACACATGTAGGTGAACATGCAAGCAAACATGCATATGTACACATACAACATGCAGTGGTGCAAGTGGTTTGTCGATCGGGTCGGCGTATCCGGTTGAACCAAAGTGTTGTGCTAACCGGGCCGGGACAAGGTTGAAATACAAGTGATGTCGACCGACCCGGGATGACCGACTGAAGCGCAAGCAGTTCAAGTGCAAGTGCTAGATGCCAGATGCAAGATGTAAAATGCTAACTACAAAGTGCAAATGTAAAGTGCAAAATGCTAAATGCAATGTGCAAGTGTGAAGTGTGACATGCAAATACAGTATGCAAATATGACATGCAATGCATGCACATGTAATGGAAAGTCATGCCCGTATTAATGACTTCGCCTAGGAAACTTAAGGTTGACAAATAAATACAGCGATCGCCTTCTTTGCTTTAGTGAGGTAAGTGGAGAATGTCTCCCCGAATTTCCAAAAGGGGGGGGGGGGGACTCTCCACATCACAATGAAATATGTCAGCTACAAAGTTTTTTTTTTTCAATTTCACGTCTCAAAGCTTTGCAAAGTGAACTAGTGACATGTTTTCTCATTTTGCAAAGAGCAATTTCTCAATCTTTCTAAGGAAGATTGAGGCATCCAAATCGAAGGGGAGCAAAAGGGGGCTCCAACCCATAGAATTTTCGTGCTATGACTTGTAAGAAAGGGGGATCGCTCATCTTCGTATAAGAACGACCAACACATTTGGTTTAACCTGGGAATTCCTCTAAGGAAATCAATGTTCCATCTCGAAGACGGAGCGAACGGAGACTTGTGTCGGCCGGCACATCCACCCCACGTGAGCGATCGAACCCACGTGCCGGACCAGACTATACCTAGAGTCGACTAAAAGATAAGAAAATCTCATAACAGTGATGGTTGTGGGCACGTTCTCTTTATGCTGAAGAAGAATCCACGCGTCGAGCCTGGAGTGTCCGGTCTGTGCCCCAATGTACATCGCAGAACATACACGGAACAACAGAAAAAACCAAAGAAATATGCAAATACCTAAAATAAATAATTAGACATATGAAAATGCCACCAACACGTGTGAGAGAGAGTCGTTCAAACGTTTACATGTCGAGATATCATCGCCACCCCGATGACGATGAGACAGTGAAGTTACTGGAGGTGGGTTGCCGGTCAGCAAGAGGTGACGAGCAACGAAGAAGAGGTAGCCGCTAGTGAGATGGAACGCCGATCAATGAGGTCGACCACGTGTCACGGTTTCGGCTCAAGAGATGGCTGCACAGCGGAGAAAGGCCAGCCTACCGGCGGCTGGGCCTTGCCGGAAAGAAGAACGGTAGTGCCGGTGAGGGTCCGGCGAAACCGAGAGAGGGAAGCATGCCTCGCTCCTCGCAGACTAGTTCATCACGTGAGGGAGAAAAAAAAAAGAGCTCGGCTGCAAGGGTGCCTGGCAAGGAGGAGCGCCGGCGAGGGAGGAGCTGAGGTCGGCGAGATCTTGGCGCCTGCGCTGGAGGAAGCCGGCGGGGCTTCTCCAGCGAAAGTGAGGCCGTGCGTGGGGCTGGCCGAGAGGAGAACTGCCGAGGTTGCACACAAGGGAGCTCGGACGGGAGCTGCGGCGAGGAGGGGCCGGCGGCGAGCTTCGGGCGCGACGAGAGAGATCCGAGCGGTCACGGCGCGAGGAGTGGATAGGGTTTTTCGCGAAAGAGCGGCGCTGGGACTCCCATCGCATGCGATGCTTTAATAGGTCTTTTATTATAATTATATAATATCAATAATAATAATAATACTATTATTATTATTATTATCATTATCTCATTATTAACTTGCAGCCGACACCATGGTGAAATGGATACTTTTCTACTAAAATATTAACGTTTAAGACGCATTCGCGCTCTCCGTTTCGTCATAGGAGATCGTTCAAACAATGTTTTTTAACCAAGGGGTCAAAATGATAATTCGCTCATTTTTAGCGTGGACACGAAGTTGTAACGAAATTGATGTTCTCTTTAAGTAAAATTGATGTTCCGGATACACTCATGTGATACATTTCATCGTTCGAGGTTATATGGACAATTTCGTTGACAATCGAGTCAATTCGAACCAATTCGGCGCGCGACGCTGTGAATAATATTCATCAATATGATCGGAGTCGTCTGACGTGCAAAATGTCGACCAATCGCTACCAAAGCCTAGTAGGATGACCCTGATTTCATGCCCCTTAACACGCAACAAAATGTCACGAATAGTTGTCTTGTGCTACAGAAGTCACCACATGCATCAGCAAGATTCCATAGCACTCGAGCGGACATATTATACTTGTGACATCAAAATTTGATGCCAACAACATTCTCTTTCAACAATAGTACAAATGCACCCACATGAGCTTTGCTCAAATATTAGTTGTTGAGCACTTAATCTACATTTTTCGTGCTCAAATGGACATTGCCTCTTAAAAAAAAGAGATCACACACAACTATCATATGTTGTATTTTGATTCCTACGAGATTTCTATTATCTTCTTCGTCGTTAAGCTAGTAGACAAACAGATACGTGAAACCCTAGAATTAGATAATGTTGGCAAGCAAAGATAAATAAACTAAAGAGGAAAAAAAACAAAAAAAAACTGAAACCTAACCTTGATACTGCAGAGGCATCTCGAGGGGTTAGAAAATACCGAACAACAAACCACAATGCAAACACTAGAGAGTTTGATGCCGATTTTAGAATATAAAGCGTTAAATGAACCCCAAACATTAAAATTCTCGATCTTTGTATTTGTTATATTTGTCTTTTTCTGAACAGGTCGTGTCAGAGTCAGGCCATGTGTACGTGTATTATTTGCTCTCATTTTAGATATTAAAATACAATATTTGAAATATATAAAAACACGTGACATATTTGATTTGATATTCACACGTAGCTCTATGTGTGTTATTCATACCGAATAATTTTTTCTCAATTTGACACCCTTGCTTTCATTTGTCATGTACATTCAACATAAAATTATGCCTCCCATCTATTTTATTAATTTCTACTACACTCCCAACATTCTAATATTTGACTTATGAAATTTCAAAAGAGTAAAGTGTCAATATAGTATAGGATTATTTATATAGGGTAATTTTGATCCCACACTTTATTTATAAATTTTAAAGTAGTCAGTGCTACTTTGCCCGGGACTTCACTCATTTGAAAATTTTACTAAAGAAATGGATAGTTTATGTTTGGGCAGATAAAAAGAAGTTCACGGGTCATATCTATCAATAGCCACATCAAGAAATGTAAAAAGGCAAAAAATATGGACTTTTCCGAAAACCATACGCCTTCTTCCGCATCGCTGACTTTGATGGGCCACGGATAAAGCAATGGCCTCTCTCTCTCTGTTCTTCTTCTTCTTCTCTGGGTCGACATCCGTATCCATAGTGAAATTCTAGAGAGAGAAGATGGATAGGAATTTCTCCGTGGAGGAGATAGCGAGCATCTTTTGGGCGCCTTCTCCGGCGGGGATTGATCGAAGCCTGATGAATCGGAGTTTGTCAGAGTGGGATTTTGAGAAATTTTTGGAAGAGGTTGCCCCCCCGAAGAATTCTTCAATTCCTGTTTCGACCGATCTGAATCCAGATTCGTATCAGGGGGTTCAGGTTGACCGGGATCCAAAACCTATTCCGATCTGTAATGATTCAGCGTCGTCTATTGGCTCGTCATCAGCTAGGAAGGATGGAGGAAGAGCGGCGCGAGGAGAAGATGAGGTGGTTGAGATTAAGGGACCTCGTCCTTCGGTTGTTACGCAGTCTTTGCAGAGTGAGCCGTCGGCTAGTGCTGATCCGGAGGAGTATGCAGCATATCTGAAGAAAAAGCTTGATCTGTATTGTGCTGCTGTTGCAAAGTCGCGGGTAATGATAATTCTATGACTTTACAAACAAGAGTTTGATTTCTTTTTTTTGTTCTTCTGGTTTAGTTTTCATACTTCAGTTTGCAAGAAAGAGAAACTTTTATGTCTGCAGCTTTTGTTTCTATCTAGTTGGGAGGCTAACATTGTTAATTAGCTGAATTTTGTTGATCTGCAAGTTTATGAGAATTGCCACCTCTAAAATCTACTATGCTCTTTTTTGACTCCCCTACGCCCTGGTAATCTAGTATTACAATCATGCCACTGCCTTATGGTCCTTTTTCTAACTCTACGTCTTGAACAATGACATTATGAGTGGGAGCCAAAGCTTCCAAGCACTTTACATACATATCACTTGGGTTGTAATCGAGCCGAGTGTATCATAGATTGGATTTGGCTTGGTAATACTATAAGTTGTTCATGTTGGACTCAAGCGTGGACCCGAGTTTCACACATACGTTCAAGATTGGCTTGTTTAAACTTTTTATTAATTGAAATTGATTTGTACTTGATTTTTTTATATCAATTGAATATTTTTAAGCAAGTTAATAAATAAGCTAAGAATTAGAACATGTATCTAGGTTTTATTATAAAATTTTCAACAAATGATTTTACAAATCTAAATAAATAAGTAATTGAATAAATTTGGATTAGTATCTAGTTATTTTACACAAATAAATAAGAATATATATATGTTGCAAACATATTCATAGACAAGAAAAAAGATACAATATTATGCAACTAATTTGAATTATATGACTAATAAAAAGATAATATATATTTAGAAAATGATTCATTAGTTAATTAATATTAAAACGTGTGATTTATTGAATCTATTGGATAATGATGTATTAATTATAAAATTGAGTTAATTAATAAATATATATTAATAAAATGAATATATAATAATATATTACTATTAAATTTTTAAATAATAAGTTATAGTTAATCAAATTTTACTTGAATAATTTATCATATATGATATGAGTTATCATCTAGCCTAATATCAAGTATTTAATAAATTAATTGTTGAACAACAAACGAGTTTGCTCGTAAACATAAATAAAGTTGGACAATCTTCATATTTAGTTCATTTAACATTCAAAATTTTAAAGAAATGTTCAAGCTTGTTTATTTGTCAATTTAAACAAATTTGATCTAATATTAATCAAGTCGAGTTCCAGTTGTTTCATCAAGTTCATTGGTTCATTTACAACTCTACATAGTACCAATAACTTTTAGGGGCAATTACATACATAACGCTCGAAACATTATAAGTTACAAATCTAGCACCCTCTTTCATCCATTTTTAAATTTTCACTCAAATATAAAAAATTCATGATAAAACCTAAACCCATATTTTTTCATTTTTATCAAAAATTTAATGGTTTAATTTGTTTGTGGCAAGCACAAATGCATCAGTTAGGTTGTTCAAAAAAATCATTTGGTTGTTACTTCTGTAAATAGTAATGTTTCCAGTGCTATACATGTAATTATCCCTAATTTTTATTAATTGGGTAACCTTTTTTTTCGTGAAGCTATTGCTGCCATCAATTTTTTCAGAGCTAATTGATGCTTCAAGTTCTTTATCTGGAATTTTTGCTTGAGTAGACTTTTCTCCATAATAAAGATGTAAAATGTAAATGTACTTTTGTATATTTTGAACCATCCAATGAAATTGCTAGGAATTATATAAAATTCATGAGGTATTTAGTTCCACTTTAACATTAGTTTCTAGATTGGAAGGTTAGAAGACTTGTGTATGCTAACAAATTAAAGAATGGGAGCGAGCGAGTATGAAACTAGCTAGCAAGAGTGAGGGAGATGAAAGATATTTGTTGCACGAATTCTTTTGGTGGCAATAATATGTTGCAAAATAGGGAGGTGGAAGGGTACAAGGGCAGCAAAGGAGCAATCAAGTGCCCCTCATTTTGGATTATAAGGCATGATATTCAAGGAGAAAGTTCTTTGGTTTTTGTTGTCATTTGGTGAAATTAATTGGTTTTTTTTATAATTTTTTTTATTTTTGTTTCTCTTGATTATTCTGCATGTAAAATCAAAAACAAACATTGACAGTAAAACTGTAAAACATAAATCACCAATCTCAAACACTTAAACCCTGAAACTATCGCGACTGTAGAAGGTTCAGAACCAAATTCGTGGGTAGCATGACGAGGAACTCAGATCGAGCAACAAAATGATCTTCTTCAGTAATCTATTTTCTAGTTTAAATAACAACCCATAAGACTTCGAGGTAGTTCGCCAAACGTGACATAAACATCACACCCTCTTAGGCTCCTGTACAACTATGCTGTGCAGCGTAAGTCCTAAAAGTTTCGAGGTTGTCGTGTGACATGACGTAAATCCTCTTATCTCTGTGGGTTATTTGCATAATCAGATATTATGCAAATGTAAGTCCCAAACAATAAAATTGGCAGGATTAAACACCTAAATAACATCTTTTATAAAACACAACCACACAGTAAAATAGTCTGGGAATTCACTGAGGTTTCTCCTCAGGATCTGTGACATCCCCTATCTGTTCCTTCCATTGGACTTCTGAAATAACTGTTCATATTTGAGCCACTCCAACTTGCTTTTCCACCTATTGTGAAAACCTAAACTTTGAAATCTTGAAGGCTAATACCTCTGATCATCATCGAGAGTTTTCTCAAGTGACCTTAGACATTTGGGATGTAATTAACGATAGAGGTTTGCCTCTATAGGGAACTTGGAACCCAGGTAAAATAAACCTTATTTAATATTTATATTAAATAGGGGAACATGTCGGTTACACATGAAAATGTTCGCAGGTCAAACGGATGTCACAAATCTCTTAGTCTGCAGTATTGGGTCTACTGCCGAGATATACACTCACCTTTCGGAAATGTGTAGTATTCACGGTATTGGACACGATTATGCAAATTATTGGACGAATGAGATCCATTTGGTCTCATTTTTCAAAAATTAAAGCACATTACTTTCAAAACGAAAAAATATATACCTCTTATATTTACATTAAAATTTAAAATTATTTTCAATATTTTCAAAATAGGAAAGTTTATCGACAAAAGGTTAAACTTACCCTATCAGCATTGATGACCAAGACAGGTTTGCTATGCGGTTAGAGAATTAAATGTTCGAACTCTATAAGCTTTGTGCTTTTGTAAATTATCATAGATTTATTTCTTCACTAGAGTTCAGTGAACCAATGATGCTTTAAATTACATTCATTTTGACTTGTCGACTTCTATTAGTCTTAGATCCAAGTGTAAATCTATGCACTTGCTATTCTGTTCTGATGATTTCTTGAAAAAGGTTGAGGTTCCTATGCTCAAGAAAAAAAAAAAACAAATTATGTTTTTGAATTAGACATGAATTAATAAGCAAGCAAAAAGAAGTTCAAGAAGTGGAGGATTAATAATGGTGTGGAAATTTATTTTCCTGAGTATGAATTTTTTTGTCATAATGAAGGCATTGTCAATCATAAAATTATAGTGGGTACGCAGAATGAAGTTACAAAGGGAATGAATATGACATTCTTTGATTGTGCCAGAGATATGTTATATAGTGTTAGTTTGAGCAAAGACTTTTGGACATAGGTTGTTAATACTAAATGCTCTTTGGTGTATAAATCTCCAACATCCGCTATATAGTTGTGGATTTCCTAAGTCGTATGATTAGTTCATCCCATGGATTATTCAGATGCAAGGGTTTTTAAAAGTCATACTTATGCGTGTCCAGGAGAGTAAGCTATACTTATTGCTGAAAGGGAATATTCATTACGTATGCATATGGATGAATAGATGTAAATTTTGATGTATTTTGGCCAAGCTACCTAATTTTCTGATTAGTACGGATGAATTGGTCGTTGGTTCAACATAAGTTTGTGCGGATTGATGATTGGGTGGAGATCAAAAAGTAGAAAGGTATATTAGATTTGAGATTGAGCATGAACTATTAAATGATAGGTCACTACGTTGGGTCGTTTATTTTTTTTTCAGGAGGACATGAGACCACCATTGCTAGAATAAACTATTGTAGAACATTTTGGGATGATAAGAAATACAATGATAGAAACTTTCTATCACAATGTAGTTATGTTGAGAAGGTGTTAGAAGTATTCTGTTTTTAGTAGTTTGTTGTTTGCCAATTGTTTTTTCTCCTCAGTCATTAGAAGTTGAGAAGTATTTAATTAGAATGCCTTATCTTGATAGTTAGAAACATTATGTATGCTATGATGTTGCGCATTTTGATATTTTATATATTGCCAATATTGTGACCATATCCATGGACAAGTCTAGTTGAGCTTATTCAAAAGCAAAGAAATATATTTTGAGGTATATCAGAGGCACTATAGATTATTGTTTAATGCTTGATAAGGAGAAATTTTATTCTAGTATTGATTTTGTGATTCTAATTATGCTGACAATCTTAATACGAGGAGATCTCAAACTTGATGTCTTTAGTTTCTTCAAGTGTTCCTTTTGTTACAAGACTTATTTTGCTTATAAAGGGATTCTTTACTACATAGGCAAGTATACAACACATTGGAAGTTATTAAAAAGTCTATTTGGTTGAGACTTTGATTTTCATTGACACAATTCAATGATTATTCGTGATAGTGTGTTGTTCACCTAGCTAAAGTTTAGATGCATGTGTGGGAATCAAACATATTGATGTTTGATATACTTTATTTGGGAGTGGGTTAAAAATATTGAAGTTTCAATTTAGAAGATTTGGGTATAGCTTAACCATGCTTACATGCTTATTAGGGGACCGTTCTTCTCAAGTATAGATTGCTTAGATTTGATTGGCATATGCAATTACTAAGATCCTGGGGGGCTTTGTTGAGTGATAGGGAGGTTTTTGTGATTCTAGCTTTGAATAAGTTTTCCACGTTGTTCTTTATTGATATGGAGACTTTGATACAAGGAGTAGAATGGGATTCACATGAAATTTTAAAGGGATAGTAATTTTCTCCTTAGGCCACCTTTAATGCCTCGTCTCTGAACAAGGCGGAGAAACAAAGCAAGCGAATGAGAGGGGGCGAATAAAGGTATTTTTTGCATGGTTTCTTCTTCCTAGAGTAAGAGTTGACTACAAAAAAAAAGGAGAGGATCATTCATGCAATTTAAGAGTCGTAAAATGGGCATTCTATCGAAATATTTTTTTTTTCATGTTCTTGGAGATTTGATCAGGAATTATTTTCTCTTTGCCTTTCTAGTTAGTGTTTAGAGAAGAGGATATGACATTTATTGCTATTCTTTTTTTTTTCCCTACATTTTGATACTGTATCATTTGTGCTTTTTATCTTTGTGAATGTATGACATTATTGGCTGAATCATATAAATTCTCATGTTCTTTTATCTGTAGTTATATTTGTTTTTTAGCATATTTATGTGATGCTAGTTTCATTTATTTTAGGTATGTCCTTTTTCTCTCTTTGGTGGTCTCCAAAGAGTGTTTTGTGTCTTTTGCTACAACAAATCATCTTTCCTGCAGTTTGCAAACAGGTGTCAATTGATAAACAAAGTAAAATTGTGAAATAATTAAATGCTTTAGTTACCGTGAAGTGCCTTGAAAATGGGTAGTGTTTGGAGTTGCCCCATTTGTGAGCTCATATGTTTAATGATTGAGGATAGTTATTTTTGTTATTGTTGACCTCATTTTGAGGTCATTACTCTTTTCCTTAGGATCCTAGGATCTAGCTCTAGGAGTTTCTATTGACTATATTAGAAAACTAGTATTGAAATTCATTCCCTTAGAAATTCTATCCACTTCTTATTTCTCTTGTGATGTCTCACATTGATGATCTCAAAACCATCGTCGTATGGTCGAGTGGCTAAGAACAATCATGTAGAGACTTAAGGAGAAGTTCCCAATAGGATCTCAAACCCTAGGAAAAACTCTTCAGGACTTCATCATCACGCACACACACAAAACACACAAAATTCACTAAGTTGCACAAGATCGGAATAGAATTGAGCTTAAAGAATGGGTGAAAATGCGAACTTCTCCGGACGACCTCCGATGACAAAATGGACTGCTCCAACGCTTTTGAGACATCAATTTTAGCTAGGAAAGACACTCATATTGTTATAATTTCGCACACGAGAAAATTGCACGCAAATCGATGAATTCTTCAAAATGACCTCTGATGACAAGACAAACCACGCCAACGCGTCCTGAAGGTCAAAATTACCTAAAAAGGACTTTCATTTTGTTTTGTTGTGCCGCACAAATAAAAATGTACAAATCAAATTCTTATTTTTGAAATATTAAATGTTTTTATATTTATATTATTACTTATAATAATAATTATTACCCTACACTCTTTTTACCCCTTTCCCGCAGACTTAACCCTTCGTTCGACCTATCCCGCGGCTCGATCAGCCGCTCGACTCGTCCCTGTGTGCCCTAGATCCCGTGGCTCATCAACGCAACAATCTTCCTCTCTCTCGACTCTTCTCCTTCCTAGCGTGACCGCTCGACCACTTAACTCTCCAATCGTGGGAGCTCGATTAGCCGACTCTTCTCCTTCTCGAGGTTTTACTTTCTTCCCCTTTATTGTGACGATTCATTCCCGTTGCTTGATTCAACCAACTTAGGGCTGGTAGGTGGTTGTCCCCCTCTCATCTTTGCCTATAAAAGAGCTTCTTAGGGTACTTTTTTGGGTTGTTGAAATATTTTTGAGAGAAAGGATGGTTGAAGTTTTCACTAGTTGTTGTTTGAGGCTTTTAGGAGAAGAGGCTCTGCTGAATTTCCTTCTCGGCTAGGTTCTTGTGTACTGGGGTGTTCGTGGGTCGTTGCTTCCTCAAAGGTGTTGGGAGAAATTTCTACAGGAAGCATTTTTCTTAAATTTGTTCTAAAGTTTTGCTTTAAGTCTGCATTAAGATGTATTTCTCTTCTTTCCTCTAATCTGCATCATTCAGATTTGCACTTGAAAGTGTTTCTTTTCTCTTCTAAAGCATGTGGAAATAAAGTTTAGGCCTATTTTGAGATCTAAGCATGGATAGCTTCTAGAAACAGTAAAAAAAATGGAGCATAATATGGATACTTCCTCTCTTTTCTGCTCAAAATGCATGATAGATAGAATTTTGGAAAATTCTTGTTGTTGCCATGAGCTGATAGTTGCTTATTTGGAATATATGCTAGAAATGTAATGCTGAAATTCTTTGTTGTTGTTACTCCTGTTCAAATATATGCTGGAATTCGTTTTGATGCTTTGGGATGTTGGTTTTGGGGACCAACTCGTGGTTCTCTGCGTCCTGTTACATGTCCTTGTTCGAAGTATATGCTGGATGCAAATTTTGGGTTCTAAGGTTTTGTGGAACCTGATTCTTGGTGGCTCTGTTTTGGCTCATTTGGTAGGCTCGAATTTAGCTTCTTTTGGATTAAATGTTAGCTGAAAATTTTGTCATGTTTTCCCCATTTGGATGGGTTCGGTTTTGGCTCCTTTAGGTTGATTATAGTTGAAAATGTTTCTCTGTTTTTCCCCATATGGATAGGCTCGGTTTTGGCTTTTTTTAGGTTGGATTATAACTGAAAATGTTTCTCTGTTTTCCCCATATGGATGGGTTCGGTTTTAGCTCTTTGGAGTTGGATCCTTGCTGGAGATATTTTTATCTATTTTGGTTCATTTGTGGGGTTCAGTTTTAGCTCTTTAGAGATGAATTATTGTTGGAAATTCTTCTCTGATTTTTCCCATGTATTGGGTACGGTTTTAGCTACTTCTGGGTTGGATTTTGGCTGAAAGTTTTGTACTATTTTTGCCCATTTGATGGGCTCAGTTTGGCCTGAGGTTTTGGGACTGATTTTGCATGAGATTTGGTTTGGTATGCTCGCTTTGCTGAGCTCAGTTTATTTGTCATAATTATTTCTGTTGCCCCTATGCTAGGTTCAGTTTTGCCCATGTGCTGGGCTCGGTTTGCCTCTGTGTTTGTTTCGGTTTTGGCTCTTTTGGGTTGAACTCATGCTGGAAATGCTGATCTGTTTTCCCCATTTGGTGGGTGCGGTTTTGGTTTAAATTGTATTCTTTTCTTTAGCCTTTATATTGGGTTTAATTAGATTTTAGACAAGGAATTGGTTTGGCTCAAAAGCTTATCTGTTGGTTCTCTTTTCCTGAGTTTAGTTGGACTGAAACTGTGTTTTATTCCTTTTTTTCTTGTCCCACCTTGTTGGGCTCGGGTGTGTATGTTGTGGTTCCCTGTCCTGCCCTTCTTGCTGGGCTCGACAGTGTGCCTGTTGCGGTTCCCTGTTTTGTCCCTTTGCTGGGCTCGGTTTTGTTGGAAGTTCTTCATATAATGTTCCTCTCGAAGTTGTTATTGATAATCAAGTTTGTCATCCCAAAATTTATGATTTCAATATCTACTTCTATATGGGAATGTTTGATATAAATGGATCAATTCACTATTATGTCTTGTTCAATAAAATGGCTTCAATCTAGATAGTTTATGGGAGTTCGTCCATTCACTCTCTTATGTATGTCAAAGGGGCATAATAACAATGCTGTGGTGGTTTTCCCTTGTTGCTCTTACCCGAGAGCATTAACATGGTTCTCTTTTATTTTGTTTGGTTGTTCCCTGCTTCCCCCTTTGCTGAGAAGCTGGTTTAGTGATTTTGGTCTGCTGCCTTTAGCTGTGAGCATCCTAGCTGGTTTCCTTTTTTCATGTTTGGTCGTTCTCTACTACCCCTGGCCGTGAGCCTTCACCTGTAGCTCTTTTTTGTTAAATATGTTTGATTTGGGGCTTGACTTTCTCCTCGTTGCCCCTGGCCGTGAGCCTTACTGTTGTATTGGTTTGTGTCGTGGTTGGTTTGGGCTTAGCTTTCTTCTTTACTGTACCTTAGCCGTGAGCCTTACCTTGTGATCTCTTTATATGACAAATTGGAGGGTGGTGGTGTTGGGTTGCTCTCTTTATGGTCCCTGGCCATGAGCTTGTTTTGGGGCTGGGCTGCTCTCTTTGTGTTTGCTGGCCGTGAGCTTGTTTTAGGGCTGGGTTGCTCTCTTTCTTGTCCCTACTCGTGGGATTATTTTGGGACTTGGTCGTACCTCTTGGCTGTCCCTCTCTGTTGCCCTTGGCCTTGAGCATTTATTTGGTTTTATTTGGATAATTTTGTGCTTATTTGTTATGAAAAGCTTTTGGTTGGAGTTGGAATTGGATGGCTTTGGTGTCTCCAAGATTTTGGGAATTCCGAAAGTTATCGTTGGTGGATTTGCTTGATTTGTGAAATTTGAAGGCTTCTACAGCTTTGTGTTGGAATACATGAGATGATATAAATCAGATTCGTAAAGAATTTAAAAGAAAACTTGTCAAATTTTCATTTATAAAGGAGTTTTGGAAATTTGACTATAAAACTTGGATAACATAAATATCACACTTGGGTGTGAGTACATATAGGTGGTGGAGCCGTGGGTACAATTGTCACATTAGTTTTGAGCCCGTTTTGACCTGTTCGAAACAAAATTTGGAGGGGATACTCTTCTTGGGTTGATCTAATTATAAAATTTGAGAAAATGATATCCTTCTTGGATTGATTCAAGGATATTGGGCTCTCTTTTTCAGGTCTTTTTATCACAGTTTTGAGGATTGCTCCACCCTTCATTATCTCGATTTTTTGGGTGAATCAATTACTCATCTCTCTTATCCCCATTTTTATTTTTTTTTTCTTTGCTTCTTGGTTTAGTTTTTCAGTATTTATGTCCGACACATAAATGCCCATATATAACCTTTTGCTATATATGAAACCATCAAACAAAGTCGCAAGTAAGTCGTTTTTGTCTTTGGGGCTTAGAGCGATGATGACAAAGACATGCCGGAAGTAGAGTAGAATGATATTTCATCCTACGACATCAGGACCCAATCTTGGGATCTGATAAACTGTAGGATGACAGTATCATTCACCGACACAAAACAAGTGGGGGACCCGTTCCTTCTTAGGTTGTTGGCGGTCCTACGCCCGACGGCGTGATCGACTCGTGGACATTCATAACTTTTCAAAACTGATAAGAACATATATAATATTTATAAAAAAAATTACTGCAGTTGATACAACTTTTTTTGTATGTCTGAAATTCATGTGCATGCTAAAATATAAATTTTAAATATATAACTTGATTGTCCACTTGTTGATTACCAGTATCGGGCTAAGGAGTACCCTCCTAAGTTAGGTTTAGTAGGACACCCTTCTAGTTGAGTGGCGGGCTTTATACATTCTGGTGACTGATAGTAGTTTTCGACGTCCCTCGAGTACAAATAAATAGTATCTGAGCCTAGCCCTGACCCAAGTGATTTCAGTTTTCTTTCTTCAGATTTTTTGTGGGATTTTATCGAAACTTTTGGTAAAGCACTCGTGGTATTTAACATGGGATTTTCCTGTCTTTTTTGTGACTTTCTTTGAGCTATTATTTGTCGTTTTTACTTCAAGATTTCCATCGCGAGTCATCTGTCAATTTTCTCTAATTTTCTTTTGTCGTGGGTCATTATCGCCCTTTCTTGAGTTTTCTAAGTGGTATTTCTTTTGTTAATGCAATTTATGCTAGTTCATTTCTTAAAGATTTTGTTACTATACTTCTACCTGCTACTGCTACTTTTACGCACTATACCTTAGAATAGGAGGTCAGTAGTTGGTTTTATAGGAGGTACCCGGCAGCAGAGCGTTGACTAAACAATTGCATATACTTTTAAAATTAACATCGAATCCGGAGGTGCTACAACGAGGAGCTTGGAGCGAATACCGTGGGCAGCACGATGAGGACATTCAGAAAAGCAACGTCAAAACAAATTCATATCACTAAGCTTTTTCCTTAGTTTAAATAACAACCCATAGGATTTCGAGGTGGTTTGCCTAGCGTAGCGTAAACCCTCACGTATAACTTTTTGGCTTTTGCATAACCATGTTGTGCAATTACAAGTCATAACACTTTATGATTCCGAGATTACCGTATGGTACAGTGTAAATCCTCTTATCTTTTTTTAGACTATTTGCACGATCAAATATCGTGCGAACATAAGTCTTAAATTATAAATGAATTGCAGGATTAAACATTAAACAACATCATTTCAAAGATATAAAGTCAAACAATNTTATAAAATTTGAGAAAATGATATCCTTCTTGGATTGATTCAAGGATATCGGGCTCTCTTTTTCAGGTCTTTTTATCACAGTTTTGAGGATTGCTCCACCCTTCATTATCTCGATCTTTTGGGTGAATCAATTACTCCTCTCTCTTATCCCCATTTTTATTCTTTTTTTCCTTGCTTCTTGGTTTAGTTTTTCAGTATTTATGTCCGACACAAATGCCCATATATAACCTTTTGTTATATATGAAACCATCAAGCAAGGTCGCAAGTAAGTCGTTTTTGTCTTTGGGGCTTAGAGCGATGATGACAAAGGCACGCCAGAAGTAGAGTAGAATGATATTTCATCCTACGACATCAGGACTCAATCTTGGGATCTGATAAACTGTAGGATGACAGTATCATTCACTGACACAAGACAAGTGGGGGACCCGTTCCTTCTTAGGTTGTTGGCGGTCCTACGCCCGACGGCGTGATCGACTTGTGGACAATCATAACTTTTCAAAACTGATAAGAACAGATATAATATTTATAAAAAAAAAATACTACAATTGATACAACTTTTTTTGTATGTCTGAAATTCATGTGCATGCTAAAATATAAATTTTAAATATATAACTTGATTGTCCACTTATTGATTACCAGTACCGGGCTAAGGAGTACCCTCCCAAGTTAGGTTTAGTAGGACACCTTTCTAGTTGAGTGACGAACTTTATACATCCTGGTGACTGATAGTAGTTTTCGACGTCCCTCGAGTACAAATAAATAGTATCTGAGCCTAGCCCTGACCCAAGTGATTTCGGTTTTCTTTCTTCAGATTTTTTGTGGGATTTTATCGAAACTTTTGGTAAAGCACTCGTGGTCTTTAACACGAGATTTTCCTGTCTTTTTTGTGACTTTCTTTGAGCTATTATTTGTCGTTTTTACTTCAAGATTTCCATCGTGAGTCATCTGTCGATTTTCTCGAATTTTCTTTTGTCGTGAGTCATTTACCGCTTTTTCTTGAGTTTTCTAAGTGGTATTTCTTTTGTTAATGCAATTTATGCTAGTTCATTTCTTAAAGATTCTGTTACTATACTTCTACCTGCTACTGCTACTTTTACGCACTATAGCTTAGAATAGGAGGTCAGTAGTTGGTTTTATAGGAGGTACCCGATAGCAGAACGTTGACTAAACAATTGCATATACTTTTAAAATTAACATCGAATCAGGAGGTGCTACGACGAGGAGCTTGGAGCGAATACCGTGGGCAACACGACGAGGACATTCAGAAAAGCAACGTCAAAACAAATTCATATCACTAAGCACTTTCCTTAGTTTAAATAACAACCCATAGGATTTCGAGGTGGTTTGCCTAGCGCAGCGTAAACCCTCACATATCACTTTTTGGCTTTTGTATAACCATAGTGTGCAATTATAAGTCATAACACTTTATGATTCCGAGATTACCGTATGGTACGGTGTAAATCCTCCTATCTTTTTTTAGGCTATTTGCATGATCAAATATCGTGCGAACATAAGTCTTAAATTATAAATGAATTGCAGGATTAAACATTAAACAACATCATTTCAAAGATATAAAGTCAAACAATAGGATAGTTGGGAGGTCACCGTGGTTTTTCTCGGATCTGTGATATCCCCTACTCCTCATTTCTTTGAATTCTTTAAAATAACCGTTCCTGTTTGAGCCACTCCGATTTGATTTTCCCATGTCAAATCGTGAAAATCTAAACTTTGAAATCTCAAAGACAGAACCACTGAGCTTAATCGATAGTTTTGTTAAGTGATCCCGATCATTTGAGATGTAATTAAATATATGGGCTTGCCTCTATAGGGAACTTGGAACCCAGGTAAAATAAATCTTATATAATCCTTATATTAGGTAGGAGAACTTGTTGGCCTTATGTAAAAATATTTTGCAGACCAAACGGATGTCACAAATTCTTTGATTTATGTGAGTGAGCTTACTATAAGTGATATGTTTATTCTTCGGGATAAGTATGTTACTTGTGGTATTGCGCTCAGTCATTCAAACTTTTCAATATGTGAGACCTGTTTGGTCTCATCTCTTTTCAAAAATTAAAAATATTACTTTTAAAAATCAAAATCAGATTTTTATATTTAAAACTATCTTCATGTTTACAAAAATTATCTATTTTCCAAAATCAGAAAATTAAATAACGGCCGACAGTAATCAAGAAACAAGTTGCTTTCAAAATATAATAAAGGGAGATTTACGTCCATACCACTCAATTCCTACATTTTAGCATATCTAACAACTAAACTTCAATTTTTATGTATATCACCTGATCTACCTATTTAAAGGTATATTTTACTTTTTAAAAGTTAAAATAGTGGCATTTTTTATGTGGTATGAAAGTTTGGGTGGTCAAAATGAGAAAAGTGAAATTTAGATGTTAGATATGTAAATACACAGGAATTGAGTATTATGTATGTAAATGCCCCTACAATAAAAATTTTAAACAATCATTTCCCGCGAATTATGACACTTTTCTTGCCCAACTATGATCCATTCACGCGTTGAAGTTGCAAGATATGCTACGAATTGTTATCGCATGTTAAAATTCTTAGGGTGCGTTTGAGATAACTGTGACTGTATGAAATCTTAGTTCAAAAGTTGCTGTTTTAGAAATAATTTTGCTGTTTTGATATTGGTTTTTAAAGTACTATGCTGCAGCTATCCATGCATAAATGTTTGAAATACTCATCTTTTCATGTTTTTGAGAATTCAAATATTTTAAACTTTATAAACTTCCTCAATATAGAACCGAATAATTCCAATTTTTTTTTATAAAAACAGCAAAAATTAAATATTTTAAAATATACATTCTACCTGTTACCAATAGTGAAATTTGCACCTGATGGAATGCTAATTAAACTTTATCCACTATTAAATATAGAAAATGATAAAAAGGCAAAGAGAGAAAAGCAGATTTCAACTCATGCTTCATCAAGTTAAGAATATTGGTTGGGAGTCTGGAAATCTCAATGGAAGAATAGCATCAGACTCCTTAGCTTTATAATCTAGTAAAGACGGCGAACATTAGAGGCGCAAATGAGAAAAGCAATTAATGACATGGGCATTGACAACGTCGTCGATGTGTGAATGGTGAGGTGATGATGTGCAGAAGGTACGGCGAGGCATGCTTTTTGTTCGACAATGCAAATAGGAGAAAGAGGAGAATGAGTGCTGGGACACAATACTTTTTATTGCAAGAAATTTTTGGGTAAATCGGGAAATAAAAAATATGCACGGTCTCGATTTCATAAACACCGTGAGGCGCAGTGAATGTACAATGCTCTGAAAGCACGATTCAAATGTATGAATATATGTTTCAAATCCAAATGCAGGCTGGAACGCCATAACAAATGCACCCTTAGTTTTTCTTGAAGGGCTCTTTACTCTTTGGAGCACTTGCATAAAAAATTCATCAAGGCATCTTGGCTTTGGCTTAAAAAATAAAAATTATGTGGTTGGTTTGATTATCCTCCATGGACTTCACACTTTTATAAGTTTCACTGAAATCACTTGTTATATGGTTTTTATAATACTAAGAAGTAGAAGTCATTTGGCATAATTTATTGAACTGTGTTTACATATAATATATGAAAATAGGTTGTAGACGAGTGGCAGGCTCGCCAGCTAATAATCTTTGGTAAAATCCTAAATTCCATTGTAAAGGGACTAGTTATATATTTTTTAAGGCAAAATTTATAAAAGACTAATTTATCATCTTGTGTCAGATGGCGTTGACATATTTTTTACATCAGTCTCCTTATTTACATTTAAATCTCCTTGAATTGTGAACTCTAGCTCCCTTGATTGGATATCCATCAGCGGAATCTGCTGCCTCCATTTAAAAAAACACTAGGTTCTTTTGTTATTGGCTACACTAGGTTCTTTTGTTATTGGCTACATAGCCATATTCTTCTCTTGTTTTTGAATTTTGATCTCTTAGGCTGTTATTCTTTTATTTGAATTTATCATAATTGCCAGAAACAGTATTTGCTGTTGCCACCTTACTGTAGCAGTTTGTTTTATTTGTTAAGCCTGAGAAACAAAATTTATTTGAAACAAGTTGCATGCTGATGATGAATGTCTTGAGAATAAAAAAAATTATCCCAAATGATAATTTATTGGTCATCCAATTTGAAATACTATGAATTATTTGGATCATAAGAAACCATGCTTCGATTACTTGCACTACAATTAGGATTCTAGATTATACAAGATTTGTTGAAATTCAATCATACACTTAAGTTAATCACCAAAATCTGGAAAAACAGAGGTCAGGGAAAGAAATCACTGAAATGTTAATATATGCCTCATGCAGCTACACAGCTTCCCATAGAATTTGTTAGTCAACACTTTTGCCCTCTACTCAAAAACCGACAGACCAAATAACTAACATGAACTTAAGGAACCAGGGACTGAAACAACTCAAACAAGCACTAGGAACGAAACTGAACAAACATTGATATTAGAGAACATCATTTGATCTCTATATGAATCACCCTAAAGGGCCATTTACATGTATACCATCCAATTCCTATGTATTTACTTATCTAACACCAAAAAATTACTTTTTACATTTATGCCACCCAAACATTTGATATCACATAAAAAATACCACCATTTTAACTTTTAAAAAGTGAAATACACCTTTGCATGCATAGGTAAGGTGGTATATGTATATCTTCGAATAAACTAATACAATTTGAAAGAGCAATTATAGCTAATAAAAAACACTGCTTATCATCAACTTGTTTGTGTATTGCACGTTTTCAGTTTTTGGCAGGTGTAGATTTTCAATTTTCCATCACTTGCATACAATTCGATTCTGTTACCGCAAGCTTCTTTCCCTTTTTTTCTTATATCATCTTCCACGCATTTCCTGTTTGTTATTTTGGTTAGCGTGGGGATTGTGAGCTGTGCTGTAATTTGTGTTCTTTTGACAGGGTTCTGGCGCAGTGCTTCATGATTCTTCCACATCTGACAGCAGGCAACAATTGTCAGATTCTTTACTAGTGGGATCTGAAGCTTTAGTCAAAAGTACGCTATTAAGGCTAAGCCTTTTGTCCTCTACAACATGATGCTAGTTTAAGCTTAGGAATCCTACTTGCACTTGCAGATATCAAGTAAAACCCATCGTATGATGGGTTCACTCAGTAGGAAGTTATAACTAGATGAGTTCATTGTCAAAATCAAGCTCTAACTATTAAAAAAAATGCATTAAGTTACTTCATCAATGATGGGTATAATTATTATAATTTTATAACCAAACGAGATCTTATTATAAAAACCCCTTAAATGTAATCTTTTGGGCTCTTTTTGATGATGGGTTTTTTCAAAATAAAATTAGAATTGAAGGGAACTATATATATATGTTTGTATCATACTTTAGTCATTTATTCATCATGCTAGCTTTTCATGAATGACAAATTTAAGCTTGATCAATACTCACAAAGAATTATCATCTTATTAAATGTATTCATATGATTGCACATAATAATCTCATGCGAATAAAGATGTGGCATGTGTATCCTGTTTGGGTGGTTAGTGTGATAACATTGATATTATGGTCAAATGCTAAGCCTGGATGTTCATAACTGCAGCCTATGGATCATATGCTATAATACACATTTGATAGAGCAAGAATCCCCATGTTAGCTAAATTTGCCTTAAAATAGGCTAAACAACAAATTTTTACCTCATATGGCTGTTAATAAGTATTATTTTGTCAGATTCCGCTAATTACTTTGACTATGTAAATTTAGTTTCATGACAATTTGTGATGATATAATAATAAATTCTGATTGTGTTTGTCATCTCCCCATCATCCAATTTAGGTAAAGAGCGACATATCTTTTTCAAAATCCAAATAGCTTTTAATAAACAAATGCGTCATAGAGCGTACAAAATAATCTTGTTAAAAAGTGCTCTCTTATGATTGGGGGTTTGTGCTTTTAAAGAACTCTCAATTCATATCATAAATTCCTAGTTAAAGTGCAAAATCTACGTGTAGTGTCTCATCTGGATATCCAATCTGCCTTTAAAAAGTTTTAATCCAAAACTTCTTGAATATTTTGTATAGTGCACCCGTCAGTTTTTTATTTTCCGAAACTTCTTGAATAAGAAGAGCCTAATAGGACTTTTCTTGGAGCCCGTTGAGTAAGCTATATTTTCCGAAGGATTGTCTTCTTTTAGTAGAAATCCTAGTGCATCAAAGATGTGCTTATTAGATTGAAATTGTATTGTCTATAGACAAGGGATTTGTTATACCAATTTTTATATAATAGTTCAGGGGCATAAAACATGGTTTAAAATGTATAGTGCACCCGTCAGTTTTTTATAATATAAGTTTTAGATTGACACAAAGAAGCGTGCCTTAAGCGATAAATTGGATATTTAGTTTGTATGATCTCAATTGGTGGATTTGCTTTTAATTGATGGACTTTTTAGCATTAGGGCTTTGCCTAAATTTAAGTTGGTTTGGGATTTACTTCGCTTAAAAAACCCAATGATTAATTTAATATGTTTGTTTGCTTTATGTCAGTATAAATTGACCAGGATGAGACATACATTTGTTGGCAAGCCTCCGTAAATGAGACTTACCATCTTGTGGATGGCTTAAATTCAATATTTGTTCTATTGCCTTGCCTTATAGTATTTTAATATAGTTTAGGTTGAGGCTTATATTCATTGAAAAGTAATAAGTGGGACTTGCAACTTCAAGGATAAAGAAAGCCATCAAATGGGTTTTATAGCTTCACCTAATATGTCAGGTGGATTGATTGATTTAGGTTTAGTTTTTTTCTCTTAATGGCTTTGTGCCAACTAGATTAATTAGGTTAAGACGTGGCTTACATTCATTGGATGACTTATCTTTTGATGTAATAGATTTCTTGGATTTGCCAACCCAAATTTATCAAGCTGGTTGTACATCCATTGGAAGGTCGAAGAAAAGATTACTACTTCAGGAAAGCCCAATAATCAGTCTTATGGGCTTTACCCTATAGATTATGTATCTTATTGATTTGGTTGATTTAAAGGGCTTTGTTGATTTTATGCGGACTTATAAATTAATTCAGTTGGGGCTTATGATCTAGTTTTTTTTTTCATGTTTGAATTATGGCATAATTTTTGGAATCAAAGTAACTGGTATGACCTCACACTATAATAGATAGGAAACATAATGAGATTTAATTTTTGATATAGTGCATATCTTTACATACATATTGAGATGATTTCTCAGGATCTTGAAATCAACCGGGAGCGATCATCCAGATTTACATATTATATGTATCTATAATTTGTGGCCTTGGGATTATTAATATGCTTTTTGTATCTCGATGCAATGACAGGAGTAAGCATGGATATTTAATATTTGCTAACATTTGAGATGTTTATATGAATGGCTTGATAGATTGGCACACTTTTTAGGGTAGTGATACCAAAATTAACTCAAATCACGACTCAAATGACACAATTTTATTGCTGATTTCGAAGGAAGTACTACATGAATTCTTGGACGAAAGACAACACAAACATGAGAACGATAATATAAGAAGTAACTACTTAACAAATAATAAGAGAAGTACTACAAAAGGGCAGGAACAATCCTGGACATCGTTAGAGGGCGGCTGAAAAGTCACTGAGGAGGCTGGGAAGAGTCAGCAGCGGCTGGACGATCGTCGGGGTGACCTGCGGTGGTCGGAGGGGGAATGGCAGAGCTTGAAGAGGGGCGATGGAGGCTAGATTGCAACGGCTAGGAGGCTGGTGGAAGAATAGGTCACAGGAAGGAGTTGATCGGGGAATCGCGCGCCTTAAGTACGAATACAGTAGTCTCGATCCAACAGGAAGGATGGACTGGTTCTTTTGTCACGCCCGGTCGACGGGCGTGGATAGTCCCACCCCGCGTCACTTAGTGCATTGACACTCTTAACAACATGGACATATTAACCTAATATCAAGCATCTGCTGACAATGCTTCAAACATCTTTGGCAAGAAATAAGGGGCATTTACATACATACCTCCCAATTTCTATTCACATATCTAACGGCTAAAATTTGTTTTTTTACAATTATACCATCCAAATCTTTCACATCACATCAAAATTGTCACTATTTTAACTTTAAAAAAGTGAAATACACTTTTTCATGCATAGGTAAGGTGGCATATATGTAAAAGTTGAAGTGCTAGATATGTAAATACATAAGAATTGAATGGAATGTATGTAATTCTTCCAAGAAATAAATGTGTGCGGTTTGATGTAGAAGGTTCTTTGTGAATGGCGTTGAGCACACCAGATCTGGAAAGATTAGCACGTGGGAGGTGAATCCCTAGACCTTATAGTGCAGAGAGTGAGTGGGAGAGGCATCGAGCAGTGAAGGTGCAGACGAATAAGGGCTGCCATGGGAGAGCTTAGAGTGAGGGAGAGTGGTCTTGTGAAAGGAAAATGGCCTGATAAAGGTATCGAGAAATACTGGGAAATGCAAGATTGAACTGAGGATAGGGCGTAAATACGGATTTTTATGGGCAAGTGAGAGGGGGAGAGAGAGAGATGGCAAGTCGTGTGTGGCTCAAGGTTTAATTTGGAGTATACATGTAGAAATTTGTTAACTGAACTAAATTAAACCTTTTTTTTTAAAATACATATCACTCAATCCATCATATATGAATCTACATGTCTTAACACCTTAATTTTGTTTTTTACATTATACCACCCAAATGTTTGATATCACATAAAAAATGCCATCATTTTAACCTTTAAAAAGTGAAATACACATTTCCATGCATTTATAAGTAAAGATGTTATGTGTCTAAAAATTGAAGTTAGATATGTAAATGCCTAAAAATTGAGAGGTATGTATGTAAATCTTCTTTTTTATAATAATTTAGCTCTCTTACGGCTTTCTTCATTTGCCATGCTCGCTTTAGTTCATCAAATTTTTAGGCTGTTACTTTTTTTCCTGATACCTTAAGCTGGCAGATGCTCTTTATTTTTTTGCCTTTGTTTTAGTAGGGTCTGTTGCTGAGTTATTAATGCAGGTATTGGGACGGTGGTAGCTCCCGCCATGCCCCTTAAACAGAATTCAGGCTTTTCTCAAGGTAGGACGGGGACTAGTGGATCTTCAAGAGAGCAGTCTGATGATGATGAGTTTGATGGAGAAGCAGAAACAGCAGAAAATATGGACCCTTCTGATGCAAAGCGGTTTAGGAGGTACATACGTCATTTGCATTTTATTGATTCCAATTTTTGTTCAAGTTTTTAATGCATATAAATACAACCTATCTTTGATGAGAACATTCACATTTTCCTTTTTGAGGAATAAAGAACATCATAAAATTTGGCTTGGAGAAGATGATAGTTATGTAATCTCACTTTTACATATTGAAAGAAGGGTACAACCGTCTTAGCACCTGAAACATTGTTATTTACAAATCTAGCACCGTCTTTCATCCATTTTTCAAATTCTCGCTCCGATGTCAAAATTAATAATAAAACCCCAACCCATATTTTTCTTTTTTATCAAATTCTCAATTGTTTGATCGTGGCACGCGTAAATACATCGGTTCAGTTGTTCAAAAATATCACTTGGGTGCTAGATTTTGTAAATACCAATGTTTTGAGTGCTATGCTTGTAATTATCCCTTTTTAAAATTCTGCTCAATAAACATAATTATTTACTTTAGGTTGGAAATATGAGGAAAGTGTCAAAATAGTTCTCTAGGTCTTTACATAAAGCCATTTTAGGCCTAGAGTTTATAAAATTGTTAAATTTATCTCCGGAATTTTATAGGAGCGAAAATTATCCTCATTGGGGACTACTTCAATGAGGACTATTTTAACTCACATTAAAAGTATAGGGACTAAATATATATTTTTTGTAAGCTTTGGGACTAAAATGACTTCTTACGAAGAGTTAAGGGATCATTTTGACAATTTCTATCTGACAATAGTAAACAAGAGTAGTTGGGGACTACACTTGTTAAATTAGTCTCTAGAATTTTTTAAAAAGGCTTAAAATAGTCCTCATTAGGGATCATTTCAACCCATGCTTAAAAAGTATGGGGACTAAATTGACAATTTTATAAGGTCTCGGACTAAAATGACTCGTTACGAATAGTCAAGGGACCATTTTGACAATTTATTCCTGGCATATTAAACAAGAGTAGTTGTAATATATGTATGGTTTTGCATTTCAGTGATGTTGTCATGTGTCTATTACACAGACACAGATAACTTTTTGCTTTGCATGCTCCTTATGTGTTATGTTTTGAAGTGCTCCATGGATTTTACTAATTTTCATGCTCTCCTGTAACATGCTTCTTATTTAGCTGGTTGGTGTATCAATGT
The DNA here is from genome assembly GCA_003013225.1 of Phalaenopsis aphrodite. Classification (NCBI taxonomy): domain Eukaryota; kingdom Viridiplantae; phylum Streptophyta; class Magnoliopsida; order Asparagales; family Orchidaceae; genus Phalaenopsis; species Phalaenopsis aphrodite. The sequence continues at coordinate 769,060 of NEWO01000022.1, read as the reverse complement.
GAAAATTTTGGTGCAATTTTAACATATGCACAGCTTGTTGTGGCGCATATATTAATTTTTTGGTAGATTTACATGCATTCCACGTAATACTTATGTATTTACATATCTAAAACCTAAGCTTCAATTTTTACATACATACCAATTATTTGTTAAAATGGTGGCATTTTTTTATGTGATATGAAAGATTTGGGCAGTACAAATGTAAAAAGGGAAATTTTGTTGTTAGATATGGTGATATTTTAACATATATACAGCTTATTGTGGCACCTATATTAAATTTTTGGGGCATTTACGTACATACCACACAATTTGTGTATTTCCATGTCTAACACCTAGACTTTTATGGATACATTTATAGCACTCAAATCATTAATATCACATAAAAAATACCGCAGTTACTTACCTTTTAAAAATGAAATACACATTTTCATACATAGGTTTATGATAACTAAGTGCTATAAATGTAAAGATCAAAGCTGAGTTGTTAGATATATAAATACATAAGAATTGCATGTATATAAACTTTCTTGTATTTTCATATTTCTGCATTTATGCACTCTTTTTTGCACTTGTTAGATTGTAGCGTTTATGGAAAGAATTACTGTAGTTTGCAAACAGATTTGTTTTCTTGGCTTTTTGGCACTGACCTGTTAGCTTTGTTCTTATCAGGATGCTTTCAAATCGTGAGTCTGCGAGGCGCTCTCGAAGAAGAAAACAAGCGCATTTAAGTGAGCTTGAAACACAGGTTTGATTTAATAAAATTTAGCTATTATTACTTTTTTAATGAGAAAAGTGTCAAAATAATCCATAACTCTTTGTCAAGGTAATTTCAGTAATAAAATTTAATTATTATTGTTTTTTTAATGAAAAAAGTGTCAAAATAATCCTTTAACTCTATGCAATGTCCAGTCCCCAAAATCTTTTAGGGGCATTTACATACATAGCACACACTTTATATGGATTCACGTTTCTCACACCAAAATTTCATTTTTACATGCTTAGCACCCAGTTCTTTCATATCACATCAAAAATAGGACTAATTATCACCTCTTAATAGTGAAATCCACCTTTTTCATGCATAGGTAAAGTTTTGTGCGTGTAAATGTGAAAGTTTAGGTGCGAGATATGTAAATCCAAAAGAATTGCGTGCTGCATCTAAATTTTCCAATCTTTTAATATGAGTTGAAATAATTCCAAGTTAAACTATTTTAATCTCTATTAGACCTATGGACTAACTTAGCATTTTTATAAATTCTAGACTAAAATGACCTTGTCATGTAACTAGTCGGGCGGCTATTTTTACAATTTACACTTTTCTTAAACAATCTTTTGATTATTCATTTTCTATTAAATGATTATGTTTCATTAACTTAAAGTTACTCATACTCCATAGGTTTCACAATTAAGAGTTGAAAACTCAACTCTAATGAAGCGTCTCACTGATGTAAACCAGAAGTACAATGAGGCTGCTGTGGACAATAGAATCCTTAAAGCAGATGTTGAGACCTTGAGAGCTAAGGTAACACTTTACTATAATACATTGAGTTTGTTTCATTTGCGGNGATCAAATATCGTGCGAACATAAGTCTTAAATTATAAATGAATTGCAGGATTAAACATTAAACAACATCATTTCAAAGATATAAAGTCAAACAATAGGATAGTTGGGAGGTCACCGTGGTTTTTCTCGGATCTGTGATATCCCCTACTCCTCATTTCTTTGAATTCTTTAAAATAACCGTTCCTGTTTGAGCCACTCCGATTTGATTTTCCCATGTCAAATCGTGAAAATCTAAACTTTGAAATCTCAAAGACAGAACCACTGAGCTTAATCGATAGTTTTGTTAAGTGATCCCGATCATTTGAGATGTAATTAAATATATGGGCTTGCCTCTATAGGGAACTTGGAACCCAGGTAAAATAAATCTTATATAATCCTTATATTAGGTAGGAGAACTTGTTGGCCTTATGTAAAAATATTTTGCAGACCAAACGGATGTCACAAATTCTTTGATTTATGTGAGTGAGCTTACTATAAGTGATATGTTTATTCTTCGGGATAAGTATGTTACTTGTGGTATTGCGCTCAGTCATTCAAACTTTTCAATATGTGAGACCTGTTTGGTCTCATCTCTTTTCAAAAATTAAAAATATTACTTTTAAAAATCAAAATCAGATTTTTATATTTAAAACTATCTTCATGTTTACAAAAATTATCTATTTTCCAAAATCAGAAAATTAAATAACGGCCGACAGTAATCAAGAAACAAGTTGCTTTCAAAATATAATAAAGGGAGATTTACGTCCATACCACTCAATTCCTACATTTTAGCATATCTAACAACTAAACTTCAATTTTTATGTATATCACCTGATCTACCTATTTAAAGGTATATTTTACTTTTTAAAAGTTAAAATAGTGGCATTTTTTATGTGGTATGAAAGTTTGGGTGGTCAAAATGAGAAAAGTGAAATTTAGATGTTAGATATGTAAATACACAGGAATTGAGTATTATGTATGTAAATGCCCCTACAATAAAAATTTTAAACAATCATTTCCCGCGAATTATGACACTTTTCTTGCCCAACTATGATCCATTCACGCGTTGAAGTTGCAAGATATGCTACGAATTGTTATCGCATGTTAAAATTCTTAGGGTGCGTTTGAGATAACTGTGACTGTATGAAATCTTAGTTCAAAAGTTGCTGTTTTAGAAATAATTTTGCTGTTTTGATATTGGTTTTTAAAGTACTATGCTGCAGCTATCCATGCATAAATGTTTGAAATACTCATCTTTTCATGTTTTTGAGAATTCAAATATTTTAAACTTTATAAACTTCCTCAATATAGAACCGAATAATTCCAATTTTTTTTTATAAAAACAGCAAAAATTAAATATTTTAAAATATACATTCTACCTGTTACCAATAGTGAAATTTGCACCTGATGGAATGCTAATTAAACTTTATCCACTATTAAATATAGAAAATGATAAAAAGGCAAAGAGAGAAAAGCAGATTTCAACTCATGCTTCATCAAGTTAAGAATATTGGTTGGGAGTCTGGAAATCTCAATGGAAGAATAGCATCAGACTCCTTAGCTTTATAATCTAGTAAAGACGGCGAACATTAGAGGCGCAAATGAGAAAAGCAATTAATGACATGGGCATTGACAACGTCGTCGATGTGTGAATGGTGAGGTGATGATGTGCAGAAGGTACGGCGAGGCATGCTTTTTGTTCGACAATGCAAATAGGAGAAAGAGGAGAATGAGTGCTGGGACACAATACTTTTTATTGCAAGAAATTTTTGGGTAAATCGGGAAATAAAAAATATGCACGGTCTCGATTTCATAAACACCGTGAGGCGCAGTGAATGTACAATGCTCTGAAAGCACGATTCAAATGTATGAATATATGTTTCAAATCCAAATGCAGGCTGGAACGCCATAACAAATGCACCCTTAGTTTTTCTTGAAGGGCTCTTTACTCTTTGGAGCACTTGCATAAAAAATTCATCAAGGCATCTTGGCTTTGGCTTAAAAAATAAAAATTATGTGGTTGGTTTGATTATCCTCCATGGACTTCACACTTTTATAAGTTTCACTGAAATCACTTGTTATATGGTTTTTATAATACTAAGAAGTAGAAGTCATTTGGCATAATTTATTGAACTGTGTTTACATATAATATATGAAAATAGGTTGTAGACGAGTGGCAGGCTCGCCAGCTAATAATCTTTGGTAAAATCCTAAATTCCATTGTAAAGGGACTAGTTATATATTTTTTAAGGCAAAATTTATAAAAGACTAATTTATCATCTTGTGTCAGATGGCGTTGACATATTTTTTACATCAGTCTCCTTATTTACATTTAAATCTCCTTGAATTGTGAACTCTAGCTCCCTTGATTGGATATCCATCAGCGGAATCTGCTGCCTCCATTTAAAAAAACACTAGGTTCTTTTGTTATTGGCTACACTAGGTTCTTTTGTTATTGGCTACATAGCCATATTCTTCTCTTGTTTTTGAATTTTGATCTCTTAGGCTGTTATTCTTTTATTTGAATTTATCATAATTGCCAGAAACAGTATTTGCTGTTGCCACCTTACTGTAGCAGTTTGTTTTATTTGTTAAGCCTGAGAAACAAAATTTATTTGAAACAAGTTGCATGCTGATGATGAATGTCTTGAGAATAAAAAAAATTATCCCAAATGATAATTTATTGGTCATCCAATTTGAAATACTATGAATTATTTGGATCATAAGAAACCATGCTTCGATTACTTGCACTACAATTAGGATTCTAGATTATACAAGATTTGTTGAAATTCAATCATACACTTAAGTTAATCACCAAAATCTGGAAAAACAGAGGTCAGGGAAAGAAATCACTGAAATGTTAATATATGCCTCATGCAGCTACACAGCTTCCCATAGAATTTGTTAGTCAACACTTTTGCCCTCTACTCAAAAACCAACAGCCCAAATAACTAACATGAACCTAAGGACCCAGGGACTGAAACAACTCAAACAAGCACTAGGAACGAAACTGAACAAACATTGATATTAGAGAACATAATTTGATCTCTATAGGAATCACCCTAAAGGGCCATTTACATGTATACCATCCAATTCCTATGTATTTACTTATCTAACACCAAAAATTTACTTTTTACATTTATGCCACCCAAACATTTGATATCACATAAAAAATACCACCATTTTAACTTTTAAAAAGTGAAATACACCTTTGCATGCTTAGGTAAGGTGGTATATGTATATCTTCGAATAAACTAATACAATTTGAAAGAGCAATTATAGCTAATAAAAAACACTGCTTATCATCAACTTGTTTGCGTATTGCACGTTTTCAGTTTTTGGCAGGTGTAGATTTTCAATTTTCCATCACTTGCATACAATTCGATTCTGTTACCGCAAGCTTCTTTCCCTTTTTTTCTTATATCATCTTCCACGCATTTCTTGTTTGTTATTTTGGTTAGCGTGGGGATTGTGAGCTGTGCTGTAATTTGTGTTCTTTTGACAGGGTTCTGGCGCAGTGCTTCATGATTCTTCCACATCTGACAGCAGGCAACAATTGTCAGATTCTTTACTAGTGGGATCTGAAGCTTTAGTCAAAAGTACGCTATTAAGGCTAAGCCTTTTGTCCTCTACAACATGATGCTAGTTTAAGCTTAGGAATCCTACTTGCACTTGCAGATATCAAGTAAAACCCATCGTATGATGGGTTCACTCAGTAGGAAGTTATAACTAGATGAGTTCATTGTCAAAATCAAGCTCTAACTATTAAAAAAAATGCATTAAGTTACTTCATCAATGATGGGTATAATTATTATAATTTTATAACCAAACGAGATCTTATTATAAAAACCCCTTAAATGTAATCTTTTGGGCTCTTTTTGATGATGGGTTTTTTCAAAATAAAATTAGAATTGAAGGGAACTATATATATATGTTTGTATCATACTTTAGTCATTTATTCATCATGCTAGCTTTTCATGAATGACAAATTTAAGCTTGATCAATACTCACAAAGAATTATCATCGTATTAAATGTATTCATATGATTGCACATAATAATCTCATGCGAATAAAGATGTGGCATGTGTATCCTGTTTGGGTGGTTAGTGTGATAACATTGATATTATGGTCAAATGCTAAGCCTGGATGTTCATAACTGCAGCCTATGGATCATATGCTATAATACACATTTGATAGAGCAAGAATCCCCATGTTAGCTAAATTTGCCTTAAAATAGGCTAAACAACAAATTTTTACCTCATATGGCTGTTAATAAGTATTATTTTGTCAGATTCCGCTAATTACTTTGACTATGTAAATTTAGTTTCATGACAATTTGTGATGATATAATAATAAATTCTGATTGTGTTTGTCATCTCCCCATCATCCAATTTAGGTAAAGAGCGACATATCTTTTTCAAAATCCAAATAGCTTTTAATAAACAAATGCGTCATAGAGCGTACAAAATAATCTTGTTAAAAAGTGCTCTCTTATGATTGGGGGTTTGTGCTTTTAAAGAACTCTCAATTCATATCATAAATTCCTAGTTAAAGTGCAAAATCTACGTGTAGTGTCTCATCTGGATATCCAATCTGCCTTTAAAAAGTTTTAATCCAAAACTTCTTGAATATTTTGTATAGTGCACCCGTCAGTTTTTTATTTTCCGAAACTTCTTGAATAAGAAGAGCCTAATAGGACTTTTCTTGGAGCCCGTTGAGTAAGCTATATTTTCCGAAGGATTGTCTTCTTTTAGTAGAAATCCTAGTGCATCAAAGATGTGCTTATTAGATTGAAATTGTATTGTCTATAGACAAGGGATTTGTTATACCAATTTTTATATAATAGTTCAGGGGCATAAAACATGGTTTAAAATGTATAGTGCACCCGTCAGTTTTTTATAATATAAGTTTTAGATTGACACAAAGAAGCGTGCCTTAAGCGATAAATTGGATATTTAGTTTGTATGATCTCAATTGGTGGATTTGCTTTTAATTGATGGACTTTTTAGCATTAGGGCTTTGCCTAAATTTAAGTTGGTTTGGGATTTACTTCGCTTAAAAAACCCAATGATTAATTTAATATGTTTGTTTGCTTTATGTCAGTATAAATTGACCAGGATGAGACATACATTTGTTGGCAAGCCTCCGTAAATGAGACTTACCATCTTGTGGATGGCTTAAATTCAATATTTGTTCTATTGCCTTGCCTTATAGTATTTTAATATAGTTTAGGTTGAGGCTTATATTCATTGAAAAGTAATAAGTGGGACTTGCAACTTCAAGGATAAAGAAAGCCATCAAATGGGTTTTATAGCTTCACCTAATATGTCAGGTGGATTGATTGATTTAGGTTTAGTTTTTTTCTCTTAATGGCTTTGTGCCAACTAGATTAATTAGGTTAAGACGTGGCTTACATTCATTGGATGACTTATCTTTTGATGTAATAGATTTCTTGGATTTGCCAACCCAAATTTATCAAGCTGGTTGTACATCCATTGGAAGGTCGAAGAAAAGATTACTACTTCAGGAAAGCCCAATAATCAGTCTTATGGGCTTTACCCTATAGATTATGTATCTTATTGATTTGGTTGATTTAAAGGGCTTTGTTGATTTTATGCGGACTTATAAATTAATTCAGTTGGGGCTTATGATCTAGTTTTTTTTTTCATGTTTGAATTATGGCATAATTTTTGGAATCAAAGTAACTGGTATGACCTCACACTATAATAGATAGGAAACATAATGAGATTTAATTTTTGATATAGTGCATATCTTTACATACATATTGAGATGATTTCTCAGGATCTTGAAATCAACCGGGAGCGATCATCCAGATTTACATATTATATGTATCTATAATTTGTGGCCTTGGGATTATTAATATGCTTTTTGTATCTCGATGCAATGACAGGAGTAAGCATGGATATTTAATATTTGCTAACATTTGAGATGTTTATATGAATGGCTTGATAGATTGGCACACTTTTTAGGGTAGTGATACCAAAATTAACTCAAATCACGACTCAAATGACACAATTTTATTGCTGATTTCGAAGGAAGTACTACATGAATTCTTGGACGAAAGACAACACAAACATGAGAACGATGATATAAGAAGTAACTACTTAACAAATAATAAAAGAAGTACTACAAAAGGGCAGGAACAATCCTGGACATCGTTAGAGGGCGGCTGAAAAGTCACTGAGGAGGCTGGGAAGAGTCAGCAGCGGCTGGACGATCGTCGGGGTGACCTGCGGTGGTCGGAGGGGGAATGACAGAGATTGAAGAGGGGCGATGGAGGCTAGATTGCAACGGCTAGGAGGCTGGTGGAAGAATAGGTCACAGGAAGGAGTTGATCGGGGAATCGCGCGCCTTAAGTACGAATACACTAGTCCCGATCCAACAGGAAGGATGACTGGTTCTTTTGTCACGCCCGGTCGACGGGCATGAATAGTCCCCTCGTCACTTAGTGCATTGCCACTCTTAACAACATGGACATATTAACCTAATATCAAGCATCTGCTGACAATGCTTCAAACATCTTTGGCAAGAAATAAGGGGCATTTACATACATACCTCCCAATTTCTATTCACATATCTAACGGCTAAAATTTGTTTTTTTACAATTATACCATCCAAATCTTTCACATCACATCAAAATTGTCACTATTTTAACTTTAAAAAAGTGAAATACACTTTTTCATGCATAGGTAAGGTGGCATATATGTAAAAGTTGAAGTGCTAGATATGTAAATACATAAGAATTGAATGGAATGTATGTAATTCTTCCAAGAAATAAATGTGTGCGGTTTGATGTAGAAGGTTCTTTGTGAATGGCGTTGAGCACACCAGATCTGGAAAGATTAGCACGTGGGAGGTGAATCCCTAGACCTTATAGTGCAGAGAGTGAGTGGGAGAGGCATCGAGCAGTGAAGGTGCAGACGAATAAGGGCTGCCATGGGAGAGCTTAGAGTGAGGGAGAGTGGTCGTGTGAAAGGAAGATGGCCTGATATAGGTATCGAGAAATACTGGGAAATGCAAGATTGAACTGAGGATAGGGCGTAAATACGGATTTTTATGGGCAAGTGAGAGGGGGAGAGAGAGAGATGGCAAGTCGTGTGTGGCTCAAGGTTTAATTTGGAGTATACATGTAGAAATTTGTTAACTGAACTAAATTAAACCTTTTTTTTTAAAATACATATCACTCAATCCATCATATATGAATCTACATGTCTTAACACCTTAATTTTGTTTTTTACATTATACCACCCAAATGTTTGATATCACATAAAAAATGCCATCATTTTAACCTTTAAAAAGTGAAATACACATTTCCATGCATTTATAAGTAAAGATGTTATGTGTCTAAAAATTGAAGTTAGATATGTAAATGCCTAAAAATTGAGAGGTATGTATGTAAATCTTCTTTTTTATAATAATTTAGCTCTCTTACGGCTTTCTTCATTTGCCATGCTCGCTTTAGTTCATCAAATTTTTAGGCTGTTACTTTTTTTCCTGATACCTTAAGCTGGCAGATGCTCTTTATTTTTTTGCCTTTGTTTTAGTAGGGTCTGTTGCTGAGTTATTAATGCAGGTATTGGGACGGTGGTAGCTCCCGCCATGCCCCTTAAACAGAATTCAGGCTTTTCTCAAGGTAGGACGGGGACTAGTGGATCTTCAAGAGAGCAGTCTGATGATGATGAGTTTGATGGAGAAGCAGAAACAGCAGAAAATATGGACCCTTCTGATGCAAAGCGGTTTAGGAGGTACATACGTCATTTGCATTTTATTGATTCCAATTTTTGTTCAAGTTTTTAATGCATATAAATACAACCTATCTTTGATGAGAACATTCACATTTTCCTTTTTGAGGAATAAAGAACATCATAAAATTTGGCTTGGAGAAGATGATAGTTATGTAATCTCACTTTTACATATTGAAAGAAGGGTACAACCGTCTTAGCACCTGAAACATTGTTATTTACAAATCTAGCACCGTCTTTCATCCATTTTTCAAATTCTCGCTCCGATGTCAAAATTAATAATAAAACCCCAACCCATATTTTTCTTTTTTATCAAATTCTCAATTGTTTGATCGTGGCACGCGTAAATACATCGGTTCAGTTGTTCAAAAATATCACTTGGGTGCTAGATTTTGTAAATACCAATGTTTTGAGTGCTATGCTTGTAATTATCCCTTTTTAAAATTCTGCTCAATAAACATAATTATTTACTTTAGGTTGGAAATATGAGGAAAGTGTCAAAATAGTTCTCTAGGTCTTTACATAAAGCCATTTTAGGCCTAGAGTTTATAAAATTGTTAAATTTATCTCCGGAATTTTATAGGAGCGAAAATTATCCTCATTGGGGACTACTTCAATGAGGACTATTTTAACTCACATTAAAAGTATAGGGACTAAATATATATTTTTTGTAAGCTTTGGGACTAAAATGACTTCTTACGAAGAGTTAAGGGATCATTTTGACAATTTCTATCTGACAATAGTAAACAAGAGTAGTTGGGGACTACACTTGTTAAATTAGTCTCTAGAATTTTTTAAAAAGGCTTAAAATAGTCCTCATTAGGGATCATTTCAACCCATGCTTAAAAAGTATGGGGACTAAATTGACAATTTTATAAGGTCTCGGACTAAAATGACTCGTTACGAATAGTCAAGGGACCATTTTGACAATTTATTCCTGGCATATTAAACAAGAGTAGTTGTAATATATGTATGGTTTTGCATTTCAGTGATGTTGTCATGTGTCTATTACACAGACACAGATAACGTTTTGCTTTGCATGCTCCTTATGTGTTATGTTTTGAAGTGCTCCATGGATTTTACTAATTTTCATGCTCTCCTGTAACATGCTTCTTATTTAGCTGGTTGGTGTATCAATGTGAAAATTTTGGTGCAATTTTAACATATGCACAGCTTGTTGTGGCGCATATATTAATTTTTTGGTAGATTTACATGCATTCCACGTAATACTTATGTATTTACATATCTAAAACCTAAGCTTCAATTTTTACATACATACCAATTATTTGTTAAAATGGTGGCATTTTTTTATGTGATATGAAAGATTTGGGCAGTACAAATGTAAAAAGGGAAATTTTGTTGTTAGATATGGTGATATTTTAACATATATACAGCTTATTGTGGCACCTATATTAAATTTTTGGGGCATTTACGTACATACCACACAATTTGTGTATTTCCATGTCTAACACCTAGACTTTTATGGATACATTTATAGCACTCAAATCATTAATATCACATAAAAAATACCGCAGTTACTTACCTTTTAAAAATGAAATACACATTTTCATACATAGGTTTATGATAACTAAGTGCTATAAATGTAAAGATCAAAGCTGAGTTGTTAGATATATAAATACATAAGAATTGCATGTATATAAACTTTCTTGTATTTTCATATTTCTGCATTTATGCACTCTTTTTTGCACTTGTTAGATTGTAGCGTTTATGGAAAGAATTACTGTAGTTTGCAAACAGATTTGTTTTCTTGGCTTTTTGGCACTGACCTGTTAGCTTTGTTCTTATCAGGATGCTTTCAAATCGTGAGTCTGCGAGGCGCTCTCGAAGAAGAAAACAAGCGCATTTAAGTGAGCTTGAAACACAGGTTTGATTTAATAAAATTTAGCTATTATTACTTTTTTAATGAGAAAAGTGTCAAAATAATCCATAACTCTTTGTCAAGGTAATTTCAGTAATAAAATTTAATTATTATTGTTTTTTTAATGAAAAAAGTGTCAAAATAATCCTTTAACTCTATGCAATGTCCAGTCCCCAAAATCTTTTAGGGGCATTTACATACATAGCACACACTTTATATGGATTCACGTTTCTCACACCAAAATTTCATTTTTACATGCTTAGCACCCAGTTCTTTCATATCACATCAAAAATAGGACTAATTATCACCTCTTAATAGTGAAATCCACCTTTTTCATGCATAGGTAAAGTTTTGTGCGTGTAAATGTGAAAGTTTAGGTGCGAGATATGTAAATCCAAAAGAATTGCGTGCTGCATCTAAATTTTCCAATCTTTTAATATGAGTTGAAATAATTCCAAGTTAAACTATTTTAATCTCTATTAGACCTATGGACTAACTTAGCATTTTTATAAATTCTAGACTAAAATGACCTTGTCATGTAACTAGTCGGGCGGCTATTTTTACAATTTACACTTTTCTTAAACAATCTTTTGATTATTCATTTTCTATTAAATGATTATGTTTCATTAACTTAAAGTTACTCATACTCCATAGGTTTCACAATTAAGAGTTGAAAACTCAACTCTAATGAAGCGTCTCACTGATGTAAACCAGAAGTACAATGAGGCTGCTGTGGACAATAGAATCCTTAAAGCAGATGTTGAGACCTTGAGAGCTAAGGTAACACTTTACTATAATACATTGAGTTTGTTTCATTTGCGGCATTATCATTTCTTGTAATTGTTTTTTTATTTTAGAAATTTACGTACATGCCACTAAATTATTATATATTCACGTAGCAAACACCTAAACTTCAATTTTTAGATACATGCCACCTAACTTATGCATGAAAATGTGCATTTAACTTTTTTTGTTTTTTTTTTGGGCAATTACATACAAACGACCCAAAACTTGTTATTTACAAATCACCCACCCTCTTTCATCCATTTTTCAAAAAGTCGCTCAAATATCAAAATTCATGAAAAACCTCAACCTTTTTTTTTCATTTTTTTATCAGATTCTCAATAATTAGATCATAACACATGTAAATACATCAGTGCGGTAGTTAAAAAAAAATCACCTGGGTGGTTAGTTTGCAAATATCAATGACTTTTGGGGTGGTTCGTGTCTAATAATCCCTTTCATTTTAATTAAAATGGTGGTAGTTCTGATGTGATGAGAAAGATTTGAGTGATTTGCTTGTAAGTATCAATATCTTGCTAGGTGTTAGATGTGTATATATGTAAGAGTTATGTGGTATGTATGTAAATACCCCCTAACAAATATTTTAGAAGAGAATAAATGTAGAAAAATGTCATGAAAATATAGAAAGTTTAAACTTGCTGATGCAAAAAGATATCTTCACTTTGAAATTGCCTATTGCATGTACGCCCCATTCTAATCTCAAATCCAATAGGCACCTGCAATATTGTAATTAGATAAAAGAAACTTGAATGTATGCCACTCTGCAATATTGTAATTAGATAAAAGAAACTTGAATGTATGCCACTCTGCAATATTGTAATTAGATAAAAGAAACTTGAATGTATGCCACTCAATTCTTATGTATTAACATATCAAACACCTAAATTTCAATTTTTACATACATGCACCTAACCTTGTTGAGTAATGTGGAGATCCAGTTCACCGCAATTTAATTAGCTTCCTAATTAAGAATCTCACTTACTGCTCACCTACCTTCCCACTTACTGCTCACCTAGCACACCCACCTACCGCTCAACTATAACACACCTACCGCTCTCCTAGTTTCTATAAATAGCCTCTTATGGTTTGTCACAAGTCAAGCCAAAAAGCCAAACAATACCAAGTCAAGTCCTCTAAGAGAGAAAGAGAGGAAGAGAGAGAGAGAGAGTAAGGGAGAGAATAAAATAGATATTTTGTTGTAAACGTCGAGACGTTCGACAGTGTAATTTCTCGATCGACTGTGTAATTTCTCGAAGAAATAAAATCCTCTGCAGCTCCGTGGACGTAGACAAATTTGTCGAACCACTTAAATCTGTGTGCGCTCTGGTGTTTTTCTGCGTGCAATTTTTCTCCTTCCATTTTTCACTTTATTATTGTCGTTTTTCACAACAAACCTAATGTATGAAAAAGGTGTATTTTACTTTTTTTTTTTTTTTAAGTTAANCACCCACCTACCGCTCAACTATAACACACCTACCGCTCTCCTAGTTTCTATAAATAGCCTCTTATGGTTTGTCACAAGTCAAGCCAAAAAGCCAAGCAAGACCAAGCCAAGTCCTCTAAGAGAGAAAGAGAGGAAGAGAAAGAGAGAGAGAAGAAAATAAATATTTTCTTGTAAACGTTGAGACGCTCGACAGTGTAATTTCTCGATCGACTGTGTAATTTCTCGAAGAAATAAAATCCTCTGCAGCTTCGTGGACGTAGACAAATTTGTCGAACCACGTAAATCTGTGTGTCGCTCTGGTGTTTTTCTGCATGCAATTTTTTTCCTTCCATTTTTCACTTTATTGTTGTCGTTTTTCACAACAAACCTAATGTATGAAAAATGTGTATTTTACTTTTTTTTTTAAGTTAAAATGGCCCTATTTTTTATGTGATATGAAAGATTTGAGTGATTTACATGTGAATATCACAATTTAGGTGTTTGTGTAAATATGTAAGAATTGTCAGGTATTTTTGTAAACATCCCTTAACAAACGTTTTAGAAGAGAATAAATTCAGAAAAAATGACATCAAAGTATAGAAAGTTTAAACTTGCTGGTGCAAAAAGATATCTTCCCTATTGAATTATCCGTTGCATTTACACCTCAATCAAAGGAATCTCACATCTAATAGGCACTTACAAGGTTGTAATTAGAAAAAAAGAATTTGTTGATTAAAAAGCAAATATTTAAATTCATCAAATAATATACTTTTACTCCTGGTTTTGAAAATCGGACCGGACCGGCTGGAACCGGGATGGGAGCAAAAACGGGATTAGGAACGAACCGTGAACATTTTAATATAACAACTTTATATGACCCCATATGATACTTTGAACCAACAAATTTTGATAATATTATTATTGACCCCATATAACCATATTATTTTGGTACTAAGGTGGTATTTATGTAAAACTGCTCGGTATCACAGGTAAAGATGGCCGAAGACACAGTGAAGAGAGTCACTGGCATGAGTCCAATGTTCCCAACAATGTCCGACATCTCCTCTGTCAGCATTCCGTTTTCCGGCAGCCCGTCAGAGGTTACCTCTGACGCCGCCGCCCCCATGCCGGACGACCCCAGCCGGTTCTTCGCCCCTCCGTCGCACCACGGACTCAACACCTGCATTCCTGAAATCACCCCCGGCGGTTCTCCGGCCGACGATGCCGTTCATGCCGGCATCGCCGGAGCTCCGGCCAGACAAGGGGCGGCAGCCGGGTTGGAGCGCTTCCCGAAGAGGATCGGCAGCTGGGATGCTTCTGGATGGGATCCTGAGAGGAGCTCAGGTGGAAAGAGACAGAATTAGATTAGTGCCAAACAGCTTTTCTATTGTTCTGCTAATGATTGCTGATGAAGAAAATGTTCCTAGGTTTCTCTGTTCTGTTTGTTAGAATTTAACTTTGAATCTCTCTCTCTTCTAGGACTATGCAAGTTTTAGTTTAACGTTTTGAATAATTAAAAAAAAAAAAGGCTTTTTTAGTACCCACCAGTCAAAATTAGGGCTGTTGAGGATCGGATTTGAAGCTGGATGGAAATCAGCCGGAGCAGATTGATATACTTTTGTTGCTCTTTTTGTTTGATTTTGAGTCATATTGGATCGAAGTAGAATCAAGCTCGAAATAGAAATGAGATGGCTCAAATTTGACTCTTGGCGGGTCAGGATACAAAGCAGGGTATAAATTTAGTACCCTGCCTATAGAAATAGGAATGGGCTGGCTCAAATTCTAAGTTATTTGGATATGTTTCGGCTTGAAATCAGAACAAGGTGGTTCAAATTGAGTTATCTGGATGTGTTTCGTAGTTCTTCATATTCGATTTTATTTTGAATATATATAATTTTTATGAATAAAAACGTAAGTCAAGCCGAGCTCAAGCCTATCCATGTATGACTAGAAACCAGCTCGAAAAAAATTTCTATCCAAAGTTTCGGATTATAGCTCGGATAATTTATTTCAATTAGTTCTCAATCCGAGTTAAAATTCAAATCAATTTTTGAAAGATTAACGATCATCGAGCAAAATTCATAGCTCTATTCAAAACATATAAATCTTTTCCATGGTGGATTATTATAGTTTAATTAAAAATAATTTAGGATTATTTTGACACTTCTCTCGGAAAATTATTGTCTATATTATAATTTTTTTTTTTTTGTAGAGATTTACAAGCTTATCACTCAATTGTTATATATTTATGAATCTCACATTTAAACTTCAATCTTTATATATATATTTATTTAAGATAGTGATATTTTTAGGGATATTTTTAGGAGATATGAATAATTTGGGTGGTAAAAATATATTTAAAAAAAATGAAGTTTAGGTGTTAGATGATGTAAAATACATAGAAATTTGGTGGTGGTATGTTAATGCCTCTATTTTTTTCTTAATTTGATAATATATTTTTATAGCTAGCAAATTTGGTTTGTGAAATGTTCTTGTCATCATAAAAATCTTGGAAAAATAGTAATAAATAGTACTTAAATAGAGGTCTGAAGACATATATATATATATATATATATATATATATATATATATATATATATATATATATATATATATATATATATATATATATATATATATATAT
>NEWO01000022.1:723538-736304 GCA_003013225.1 Phalaenopsis aphrodite | reverse complement strand
AGAGGAAAAGGTATAGATAGATTGTATTAGAGGGCCTAAAAGAAGGTCCAACTCACACAATACAACATATACAAAAAGTCAATAAAACAAAGATATATAAACATAAAAAACCAAAAAGCCACCAACAGGTGCAAAAGTGCTAGTGACATCTCACTTTAGTCCTCCCTCTTCCTCTAGGTCTCGGAAGGGAACCGGCTAACAAATTGGTAAGGTGCGTACCATTACCTGAAGTAATCAAAGTATCATCCATCAGATTTCTAAGCTCAAGTAGGTCTTCATTCTTCTTCTTCCTCCTGGATGTGTAAACCTGTCATTCCTCATCCGAGGATTGACTCATTTGATCAATGGATTGGTTCAAAGGTGGTCGAACAGGTGTAGGCCGTTGCACATCATGATCCTTATGAGTCTGAGTAACATTGATGTCTTTCTGGACCTGATGAGGCGGTAGTGAAACAGCAAAAGTATTTTCACCTGTAATATCCGCGATAGGCTCTAGGGCAAACGAAATCTGAAAAATCTCCCTCTCCTCCACGATAGGAGGTTCCAAAGACGGGGGAGCTACAGCATTGTGTGGAGATTGAATGGTTGACATATTGTCTGCGGGTATAGTAGCGTCTTCAGGTGTATCATTTTGATGATCAATAGTGTCAATAACTTGGAGCTGATCAGGAGATGGAATCACGTCTCTAGCGGAGTACTTTGTTTTTTTCGTCTAAGGTGGGGGGTAGATGATGGCATTGAGAACTGTAGTGACCGAACATTCGACATTTCAAACAATATGTAGGAAAATGCTCAATCTCTATCTTTTGTCAATATTCATGGTGTTGTGTGTCCGACCAGATTTTCTCAGAAGCAGAAGAAGTAATGTCTCTTTCAACAAGTACTCATATATATATATATAAGAAGAAAATCGATATGTCGCATAGGCCCAAATACTGATTTCCCATGCAATAAACCCCATGATGAGAGCCTGTGTCATGTGCCTAAATATCTTTCTCATCCATCTGATATATATATATATATATTCAACAATTAGTTAATTCACTAGATAAATTATAAATAAATGAAATCAACAATAGTAAGGATTAGAAATGAAAAAAAGTTAATTAAGTCTAAATTGCTCATAGAGGCGCATCCAAAAGACTAGACTGATCGAGGAAAAGATAGCATACTGCACTTTAGAGGTGGATAAACATGTTTTTATTGTGACAATAGTTCTATTTATTTACATATATTTTTTTACTGTTTCTTAGCATTTCTTTTAAAATGTAAGAGTTCATGTTTTTTTTTAAATATTAATATCAAGAAAATAAATAAACTATGATATATGTATGCATATGGGAATCAATCCTATATAATACTAACAGAAAAATTCAATGTACCCGTGTATAAAAGTGAAAATGGTTGTCTACAGTCTACCTTTATGATGGGTTGGAAAAAGTTAAACGTATATTTTTTAAAAAATATGCGCATATTTTTAAAAGTGTTTAGACGGTGACTCCCAATAATGAAAAAAATAACAGAATAAATGAAAGTAGAAAAATTGTTTTCATTATTATTATTTTTTTACCACAATCTTTTTTTCTGTTTACTATATTTTTACAAAATATTTTAAAAATAATAATTATTACAATTTAGAAACATTTATTCACTGAGTATTTTAACGCAAGCATTCAATTGCTAACATTTTTATAGAAAAATTAGATTTGTTTGATGAACCTTAATGAGTATGTATACAGGCGTCGAGAAGCACCGCTAATATGTATTAGTTCACTTTTATTTTTTGGTAGATGTAAAAATTTAAATATAAATAAATTGTTGCAAATATAAATTTCATAAAATAGAACGACTCTTTTGTGTTTTGGATTTCATTTTGTTATTAAACAAAATTGTCAAATAGTTTTCCTCTGCCCAACCGACAAATCTCGCCTTGGTAATTTCAAACTCCCGGATCGAGCCGTGACAGAGCTATGTTCTATTTTATGAATTATTAAATAAAATTCATATTTCCCTATCAAACTTTCATGTTATAATCGGTCAGACAAGTAAAATTCATTCATGCATAAAAAACAATCACAAAATATTTATATGGAAAGAACAAGAATATAAACCACTTTTTAAAATATATATAGGCTTCACAATAGTACAAAGACCCTCTATGATCATAACATGCTGGTTTTCTATTTTATCACGTGAATCTTAAGTTGCTATGCAATCTGCGCTGTTTATTAGATTTCTTCAAAAAATGTCAAATTTTGATGAATTTTAAATTATTGTTTAGATTGAACCGAATGTATTTACTGGTTATACATCAGATTAAAATTTGCCTAAACTAAAACTTAAAGAAACTGCAACTTATAATCTCTACTATGTTTTTGTGCACTTGACCTTAGATTTATATTAGTGAACTCTAGACCTTTTCTTTCCTTGAAAAAAAAATTAGTGAACGCTGGACCACGGGATATCAAAAATGCATATTCCTTTTCTTATCAATTCTATAACAAAAAGGCCATTTTGAATAATTTTTTTTACTAAATTCATTGAACGTTTTAAATTAAGATTATATCCTTTTATTATCAGTATAAGCAGAAGATGATACACACTGATAATTTTCATTGTTATTGATCCATGAGTTAAGTCCATCAAAATTGAAAAAGCAAATATTTTTAAAAACCAATCCATTTACGTTCAATACATTTCCTTTTTGCACTTGTATTGGTATGTTGTTACCTTTTTCGTTTAACATTTCCACTTCTGCTCAAGCATAATCTTCTTAGATAGAATTTTATTCTTATGTTTTAGTAAAATTTGATATAAATTTCCTTGGTTTTGTCATGTTATTGGTGAATTTCCACATTCAATATTATTTTTTATTAGATATATGAATATTTCTCTATAGATTTGTGTTGATTATTTTTCAATGCTATAAAAAATGAAGAAAAAAACAAAACTAGGCACAAATTTCATAGGTGAGGCAAAAGGATTATGAAAATAATATTCATATATAGTTCCATAATGTAAACATACATAAATTACGAAAACAATACGCTAACTGCTAGAATTAATAGCTAATTTCTGCTAGAGTTATTATTAGCCTTTATTTGCTTTTGTTTTCATATTTATGTATTTCCTAGTTGGTTTATTTCTGAATTTAAGTATTTCTTTTTATTTGGATTTTGTGATATATATTTATACTTATTTTCCTATCAATGAAGTATGAAGCTCTATTCTCAAAAGTTAACATTATATCAGAGCCATGGTTCTAACCCTAGAGCCACTACCTTAGCCACCGACCACCTGTAGGGCTTTCCCTGTAGGATTTCTACCGCCGACCAACTGTAGGGCTTTCCCTGTAGGATTTCTACCGCCGACCAACTGTAGGGCTTTCCCTGTAGGATTTCTACCGCCGACCAGCTGCAAGTTCTCTCTGCTTTTCTTCCTACCACCAGGATCAGTGTCGGCCACCTGCAGGTTGTCATTTTCTCCTTTGTTGCGCCACCTTTGTCGTGCCTTATTTTCTTTCCTTTGTGTGCCTCTTTTGCCTCATATTCTTTGACGTGCCCCCTTTGTTGCGTCTCCTTTGCATTTGTCGGCCTGTTCCAACCATCAGAGACCCCATTTGGCAACCTGAGCTTTCTCCAGCCGACCTATTCTCCTTGTTAGTATTTCTAGGGCTTCCAGCCACCGGGTCTTTCTCTGTTCGGTGTCCAAGATCTTCCTATGCTTGGTAACCCAACATCACATTTAGCTCAGTTGGAATCATGATGGACTCTTGCACCACTGAGCCTTCTCCTGACAGTATACTGAATCCACCAGAGGGTCGGCACCTATCTCTATCCCATTGTAGACCGAATGATCAGAAAACCAAATGAACTTCCTAATCACTACCCATAATCTGAAAGGTTCTAATTTTCTCCAATGATACCAAGTCGCGTCATTATTCCCGTGAGATGGCCGAATTTCCTGCATTCGGCCATCTCACAAGAATGATTCATAAACCTCCTAAAATTAACCTGACGTAAGAAACGTGTGAAGTGAAGAATTACATGGTCTTGTCGTGGTTGATTAACTCAATGGAGTCTGTGATTGGTCATTCGTATATGTTTTTTCCTTTGGTCAGTGCCTTATGAACTACAGTTCGGGATACCTACTCAAATGTAGGAAACTTCAACCAACTTTATGAGGTCTTCCAAGAGATCCACGAGATAGAAGAGGGATCGAAGATTATGACTCAGTACTGTAATGATTTGGTGGCCTCATGGATGGAATGTGATCTCTACTATGACTACACGTTGGAATTTCCAACAGATCTTTCCCTCTCTCAAAAAATTGTAGAAAAATATTGCATGTTCCAATTTCTGGCATGCCTTAACAAAGACCTCGATGAAGTCTGGGGCCGTATCCTTGGTCGGGATCCACTTCCTTCCACTCATGCTACATTAACAAAAAATTAACGCAAAGAGAGCCGGAGAATTTTCATGCACAACACTTCCAATTCAGTTGAATCAACAGACTTGGCCACTAATAGTACTCAATACTCGCCCATGTCATCTCGAGCCATTGGCTCCACTTGTTACTATTGTCATAAACCTAACCATACTCGAGACAAGTACTTGGCCACTAATAGTACTCAATCCATGGAAAACTGGTATACAAACCTTCAGCCAAATTCTCCTCTGCCAAAGGTTTCATTACAACCAACGAGCTCCCACTCAGAACACTCTGAAATCACCGACTCTTTTAAGAGTCAGATAGAGCAATTAATCAAGTTGCTCTGATCCAGTCAGTTCACTTCCGGCCCGACAACCTTCCATGTCTGTCAAGGTATCACTGCTATGACACTCACTTCTTTTTCAAATCCATAAATCATTAATTCAGATGTCACAAACCACATGACTAGATGTTCTCAAGCTATCTCGACATATTATCCATGCTCTGAAAAAGATACAGTTAAAATTGTTGATGGCTTCTGTAACTCTACTGTTGTTAAAGGGTCGGTTGTACTAACAATCGGTCTAACTTTGAAATCTGCGTTACATGTCCCCCTTATTGAGGTGTAACATGTTATTTGTTAGTAAGTTGACACATGACATGAATTGCATTCCTCATTTTTCTCTTGATATTTGTGTTTTTAGGATCGTTGTTCAGGGAAGATGATTGAAACTGTTAAGCGTGTAGTCCGACTCTACTTCTTTCAAGAGAAAAGCATGGAGAACAGGGACACTTCTCCCAGTAGTTGCAATTTTTCTCAATCCATTGAATCACTTATTATATTATTGCATTATCATTTGGGTCATCCTAGTTTTCAATATTTAAAAAAATTGTATCCGTCGATGTTTACTAATAAAAGTTTTGCTAGCTTTAAATGTGAGATCTGTCAATTAGCTAAACATCATCGCGTTCATTATCCACCCCACCCTTACACGCCTTCAGCTCCTTTGTCATTTATTCACAATGACTTGTGGTGACCATCTGCATTTATTTTAGTTTTTTGTTTGTTGAGAGAGCTTTAGAGATCGAATTTTAAGAAGACATTAGATTGTAAGAAAGACATTGCTCAGAAATTTTGCCCTCATTTTGCGATGGCTTTTTTTATTCAGGGTTCAAGGTTTCCCATAAGCGCAAGCCCCTATAGTTAATTATCCCTCTCAATAATGGGATAACACTTTCGATTAAGACTAGCCATTAAGAATTGAATATTCAACATATAATAGCAACAGACTAAAGATTTTAAATTGTAAAATTCATCAATTGAAACTAAAGCGAATGGTGGGGAAATGAAGACGAAACTCTATTAAGATCTCATTGTTCCGTCATCCCAGATCGTTATAGTCTCTGATCTACTTAGCCAAAAGAGATAGTCAACCTAGCCTGACATAAGGATTCTTGTAAACAGTCATGGGTTGTGTCGTCTAAGAAATCTTTGTAGATTCGGAATGAATATTTGTCTAAGAGGACAATTTAAGTCGACCTTAGCTAATAGAAGGTTTTGTGGCAATTAATTGTGCTCTTATGATTCACAACTCAAAGATTAAAAAATCATTTGAAAATATATGGGTTGCGGCCTTATGGTATCATTTGACAACAACCACCCGGTCAGAGGGTTCTCGTGGTAACCACTATTTTAAAGTGTCATTTGGCGGCAAATTACACGGGTCACATCCTTATTTGCATACAATTATATTTATTATAAATATATTGATACATTTGATATGACATCCACTCTTTGTGAGCTGAAGTCAATCGAAAATTTGTCACCCTCAATAAACTGTTACGAAGGGTGGATGAATATTGTTTTTAACTTTTAGTGGGTTTATTTTAACTTGAGTATTTTAGTTTACTATTTTAAAAAATCTTGATTTTAAAACTTGACATATCCAATTAAAATCTTCGATTAACACAACCATCATCGGGAAGTTAAAAATTTTAAACATTTATACTTAAATGGAATAGTTAAATTCAACATTTTAGGGTATAAGTCTAGTCAACTCCTGTCTTTGAAAGGAGAATGATCGGACTAGGTGATTTGGACTAGTAAATTATTATCTTTAGAATTTAGACATTTAGTTCAAAATTGTTAGACTCGTCAACTTCAGTCCTTACGAGACAAGGATCGAGCTAGGTGATTTGGGCTTATAAATTTTTATTTAAGGATTTGGGCATTTCTTATGATTTACTGGACTCGTCAACTTCAGGGTGGGACTTACAACCCTATCCTATAGACAAGGCGACACGATTAGCCCGCACAGCATTCTCGAACCTAATATTTGAACATCTAATACATTGGTTGGAGCACATGCGAGCTTTTTATTCATGTATTTGTGCTATGTTACACAACTTGGCATATCTTAAGGCAACTTGCATAATTTGAAAGCAAGAATTGAATCACATGTAAGACTTGAATTTATATAAATTTGCCTTATTTGAATGAATATATTGATGCATGTAGAGTTTCACTTTAAGCTTTGTACCGTCTTTTGTTCGCTTGTAAACATGGCCTATTTGAAATATTAATTCTTCATTTTAACATTTAAAAATAACATTTATGTCATAAACTTAGCCCTAATTTATGATATTTCATATTTAACTTAAAGCTTAGCTCCAATCAAGTTTAGCCCCAATTTGTGATCACATTTGAGTCAAGCTCAGCCCCAAAATTATAGAATTTGACATTCAATTAAAATTTAATGTTCCAATTTATGACATTTTATATTTTAGTCAAGCTTACAAGCTTATCCCCTCCAAATTATGAAATTTTGTTTAAGTCAAGATTACACTCTTAGCCCCCAATTTATGATATTTCATATTCAATTCATTTTGCAAGTTCAAGTATTTCACTTTTAAGTTGTTTACAACTCTAAAAGTATACATTTAAATTCATTGTAATTCCAAAAGTTCAAATTTTTAAATTGCTTTGACAGGCTTAGGCAGAGTATCGTTCAATTTAGACGGGGAAAACTCTGTGCGAATTCTGATGTAAGAGTAAGGATGCATATGATTTTTGCACTCAAACAAGGAGGAAATAGGGCATGGTTGCGTGAACAGAGAAGGGAACGGATCGAGACAGTAACGTTGGGTTATCTGCGAACATAAATGTGGAATCGAGTAGCAATGAAATTCAAACAGAAGGCTTGGAGCGGTACAAAGAAAAGGATCGCGATAGAGAGGAATGACGAGGTCTTCGATTGGATAGGGCAACGGATTTACAGTGAGGAGCTCAACATTACCGACGAAGAACAGAAACGGAGGATTTCGACACTTGAAGGAGCTCCGTGCGAACAATAGAGCGAGAGAAGCCACTCTGTCCTGCGAAATAGGAAGAAGGGACGTTCCCGCGTTGCGAAGCGAAGACTTCTCGAACAGAAGCTGGAGTTTCTTCTCTCGGCTGTGGTCCTCTCTGTGGAGAGGAGGAATACCAACAGTGAGGTGAACCTTCGCGGTTTTGCCTCCCAAGTAGCAGGCTAGTGTGCAGGCTTCGTTTGGTGAGTTATGAGCAAGAAGTGAAGCGGGAACAGTTGCATGAAGATTTAGAATTAATTAAATTTAATTAACGTAATTAATGAATACTAATTAGTTCATTAACCTAATTAATAATATTAATAACTTTTAATGATTTTTTTTTAACGTCAACAACCCTCCTGCACTCCCAATTATACTAATAAACTATGATTTATTATCTTAATTGATTATCACACTCGAAAGACATGAGTTTATATCTTAAAAGATAAATAAATTGTTATCTTAAAATACTTTCACTCCTTCATTTTGACTCAATTCAAGTTCTTCGAACCGATAATTATCGTGAATTTTTTAATTTTATTTTAGGTGATTTCTTGGTAAGCAAGAGCATACTCCATCATAGCTCGTGTACGGACACTTCTCAACAAAAATGAGGTAGCTAAGAGAAAAAATCAGCACCTTTTCAAAGTGGCTCGCTCCATTATGTTTCACTATATTGTCTCAAAAAGGTTTTGAAATAATGTAGTGCTTACTTTCACCTATCTCATCGATAGAATCCCCATAAAAATTAATAGCTTCAGAACTTCATTAGTCATCTTAATTTCATGTTTCCCGACCAATTGATTCTACACCACTCTTAAACCTAATTTTTTTTTAGTGCGTTGTCTTTGTTCGAAACACCCATAATCGTAATAAGCTTGATCTGAGGTCTATAAAATGTGTCTTTGTCGGATATTTTATAACTCAAAAATATTATCGGTGCTCCTACCACAAATAAACTCTATGTGAGTGTCGATGTCTCCATCTTTGAAAGTGTTCCCTACTTCCTTGTCACTATCTCAAGTGAGCTTGATTTCCTGGACACTATTCGTTATTTTACCCCTGTGAATATTTCTCCAACCACTATATCTGAGGAACCCTCTGTCGCTCAGGATCCGCCACCTACTAGACAACCAGAACCTACTACTATCCTTCATGTCTATACTCGGCACACTTGTCTCGATGTTCCTACTCTCGAGTCGCTACCCCTTTACAGGACCCGGAATCCACCCTGAGCGACACCCCACTCCAAATAAAAAGTGAGTTATCCTGATGAGGTATGCAATCAGAAAAGCTCACTTTATTTCATGAAAAAGTATATATTTTTCCACAATGTATCGCCAAACTACAAAGCATTTAGCTAGCTCTTCCTGGAAAGCTGTTGTGATGGATGAGATAACTGCCCTTCAGCAGAATCATACTTGAGATGTTGTGGATCTTCCTCCAAGTAAGAAAGCAACGGCGAGTAGCTGGAGGTTTAGCACCAAGTTTAACTCAAATGAATCATTTGAACGCAACAAGGCTCGGTCAACTGCCAAAGGATACTCATAAACATACGTAGATGATTATAAGGAGACATTTGCTCCGATTACTAAAATAAACATCATTTGTGTCCTACTTTCCCTTTCAATGAATTTGGATTGGCCCTTACTCTGGTTGGATGTAAAGAATATTTTCCTAAATATACATGTGCCTCCCTCCAGGCTTTGATGTTTAGGCAAATTCATAAAGGTGTTAATGGGTTATGATTTTTCTGAGGCTCAATCAGATCATATTTCTTTTCTTTCGGCATTTCTACAGTGGCAAAATTGCTATCTTTATCATCTATGTCGACGATATTGTGCTCACAGGTGATGATCTACTAGGATTAGAGTCTCTGAAAGACATTCTTGCTACTTCATTTGAAATGAAAAACTTGAGGTCGCTCTGGTACTTCTTAGGCATGGAAGTTGTTCGGTCATCTCGAGGAATTTGTCTGCCTTAGCACAAATATGTGCTTGATCTATTGACAGAGAATATCATTCTCATTTGCAAACCAGCGGTTGTCCTAATGGGAACCCAATGAGAAATTAGTTGATGTTCCCAATGTGGTTCCGATGAACAAAAGTCACTGCCAACGTCTTGTAGAAAACTCATGCACCTCACTCGTACTCGCTCCGATATTTTTTACCCAGTAGGTATTGTGAGTCAATTCATACATGATCCCTATGAGTACAATCTCCAAGCTAACCACAGGATCCTTCACTACTTAAAAGTACACAAGGCTCAATTTTATTTTTTTTCTCGCAACACACATCTCGTTTTATTGTTGTTTATACGAACGCAGATTGGGTCGGATTCATCCATGAGCGGCAATCTACCTCGGGATATTGCTCATTCATGTGGCGAAATCTTGTCACGTGGAAAAGAAAAAACTGTCAGTTGTGGCCCGAAGTAGTGCTAAAGTCAAGTTTTGCTCCGTATTTTTTGGTATCTATGAAGTTTTCTGGTTACACATCATGCTTCGTAAATTATGTATGTCGGTCTTTGCTCCTCTCCAGTTGTTCTGTGATAATAAAGTTGTCACTAACATTGCTCATAATTAGGTCCAGCATGATCGCACCAAGCATGCAGAGATTGACCAGCATTTCATTCAAGAGAAGCTCTATTAAGGAGAGATTTGTATTCCATTTGTTCTCTCATCCAATAATCAATTAGGAGATAGCCTTACCCTCGGCCGTTGTTTGAAGACTTCAAGTCCAAGTTGAACATGATGGACAACTATGCTTCAATTTGGGAGAAAGTATTAGAATTATTAGCCTGCAGTTATTATTAACCTTTATTTGCTTCCGTTTCAATATTTATGTATTTCCTAGTTGGTCTATTTCTGAATTTATGTCTTTCCTTTTATTTGGGTCATGTAATGAGTATTTATACCCCATTTCCTATCAATAAAGTATGAATCTCTATTCTCAAAATTAACACATACACAGTTCCATAATGTAAAGGTACATAAATTAATAAAAAAGAGATTGAAAATCAAATTGCAGAAATTAAAATCCTCAGAATCTAAATATGCATGGGATAGTATAACTCACTTGATTCTTAAGTATGATGCAGATATTTATGGCAATTTCGTATCTCCCCCCCTGCTGGAATTTTATGCCAACAAGGAAAATAAAATCAAATTAAGAAAACATTATTTTAATTGAGTTTACTGATGTATCAAGAGAAGGGAGCCATTTCTAACCTTTCAGGCGAGGAAACTAAAGAAATCCAGAATGGAATGATCCTCCTTTCAGATCCAGCATCGGCAGCATCAAGCACAGATTGGGCTGAAGGCCTAAGCACTTTTAGTTTCCTACCAACACCATGCACTCTTCTAGCATTAACCGCCTCGGGGGATGTAGGAACATTTTTAATTTCATCTTGAAATTTCAGTTTGCATGAATGTTCCCAAACCTTCACTTTATGCACGTGACCATCACTAGCAAAGTTAACTGTTTCCTCAAGCTTAATAGCAGGACTTGGCGGACTGGATTTATCAACAAAAATTTCATTGCTATGCTGTCTCTTATTACAAGATGTTTTGTCGGATCTTTCCCCATTTGAAGAATTCTGCAAAGTTAGCAGACAAACGTCTTAAAATTTTTAAATAACTTTCTATAATATAAGGAAAATGTAGGGGCATTCACATACATACCACCCAATTTCTGTGTATTTACACATCTAACAACTAAACTCTATTTTTCACATTTATAATACCCACATCTTTCATGTCACATAAAAATTACCCTATTTTAATTTTTAAAAAGTGAAATACACCTTTTAAGGTAGCATATATATAAAAATTGAAGTTTAGGTGTTAGAAATGTAAATACATATGAATTAAGTGGTATGTCTTTAAATATTCCAAAATCATATAGCGAATGTCCAAGGAAAGTCTTACTCATAATATGTTTTTTTAACTTACCTGCCTTTTAAGGTAGCATATTAAAGTCTTACTAGAGTTCTCTTTAATATGCTCACTGTTATCACCGCTTTTCTTAGCATGTTCATCATTTAAAGAACTTAATCCAGGTAATGTAGAAGCCCCATTCGCAGCTGCTTTTGTTCCTTCCCTAAATCCTGTTTGAGTTCTTATTTCAGGAGTATCATCCACTAATGAAGATAGTGATCTTTCCTTTCTTCTGATAGGCAATGTCGTCAAATGTAAAAC
Organism: Phalaenopsis aphrodite; assembly: GCA_003013225.1. Taxonomy (NCBI): domain Eukaryota; kingdom Viridiplantae; phylum Streptophyta; class Magnoliopsida; order Asparagales; family Orchidaceae; genus Phalaenopsis; species Phalaenopsis aphrodite. Next base: position 724,327 of record NEWO01000022.1, on the reverse strand, counting down.
TTTTGGAGCATTAACTTTTCTTCTTTTATAGGGTAAAATTTTTGTTCTGATAACTTCTAAGTTGTGATCAGGCCTGAAAGAGGTTTAAGATCACATTGCTTTGATAAAAAATGAATAGCGCTAAAACATGAATAAGAAAGCTTGATATTGTTTTCAATGCCCACAAAAAAAATTTATCTTTTTTTTTAACTACGCTGCTCAAATGACTAAGAGGACCTTCTTTGGTGATTTTCTTTTGTAAGAAATAAAGTAATTGCATGGTGGTGACTTCTGTTGAGCTTCACACAATCAAATATGTGGATGCTCGTGAAAAGTAATGTTTTGGGACATGTAGAAGTAATTCATCACCACAAAACACATATAATATGTAAAAAAAAAGGGATAGTAGTTTCTTCATCAAGATAAAGTAATTAAAACAGTTCGAGCACTAGTTTATTGCAACTGGCTCTGAAGGAAAGCAACATAATAAAGTGAAGTTAAATTCAGATCTTCCCTAAATTTGAGATGAATCGTGTTATTTTGGTGGAAGAAATTTTGCATGTGCATGCATCAACTTTCCAAGTTAACAAAATCATAGGAAAATTTCATCAAATAAAATTGGAGAAATATTTGGGTTTTTGGAAATCATCCCTTTTGTTGACCACACAACTCCCATCAGCTACAAGATTAGCTCCTTTATTCTGAACCTCAATGCAAAAATCATGGATAAATAAAGATACATATTTACCCATGAACACACAACATTCTATTGCATCAATAATGCATTATGTGGTTTTTGAAATTGATATA
>NEWO01000022.1:707051-717128 GCA_003013225.1 Phalaenopsis aphrodite | reverse complement strand
CCGAGGCATTTTTTTTACCATAATTTTGTTTCCCTGCTGTCATTTCAGAATTCAGCCACCACAACTTCCCTTCCACTAATATCAGCCACCTGCTGCCCTCCTTCCAGCTTCACCGGTCCCCTCCTCCCGCTACATCCCTAAGGCCGCACCTTTTGGCGGTCCCTTCCAGCACCTTTTACTTTTCTCCAACTGCGGTTAGACATTTTTACTATCGTCAACCTGTTGTCCTACTTCTTCCACAGCAGTCCCACCAATCCAGCCTTCACAGCAGCCACCAATCCAGCCTTCGACGATGATTATGCTCCTCTCCTGGTGCGGTTCAACGTCGTTACTATCGCCAACCTACTATCATACTTCTTCCACAGTAGCCTCACCTCTCCAACCTTCACTGTCGCCTCCAATCCAACCTCGACGACGTTCCTGCTCCTCTCCAATTTCGGTTTGACGTAGTTACTATCGTCAATCTGTTGACCTACTTCTTTCATAGCAATCCCACCTCTTTGGCCTTCACCGCAGCTGCCAATGCAGCCTCCCCTCGTCGAACTCCCTCCTCATCAAGAGATTTTGTCTAACTTGTTGAATTATTAGTTGTAATCCTTTGTTTTTGTGCTTTTACTTCATGTGTTGTCTTTTGTTATTTTGAGTCTTTAATGTAACCTTATTTTAAGTTAGTAATAAAATTGTCATGCATTGTGGTTCGGGTTAACTCCGGTATCAAAAACTGTGCAAGGCAATGCAATAGAAACTGAAGGAACTAAAGAATAGCAAGGAATTTTCGGCTCTGTGGCGAGGTTTCAGATGCAAGGATCATGTGGTTCTCCATGCCGAATTGATACTGGGAGGAAATCGGCTTTGTGGCGAGGCTTCAAATGCAAGGATCCTATGGTTCTTTATGTGGGATTGATTGTGGGAGAAAGTAGATGACTGCACAACTCCGTACAGTCGTGGCAGGGAGAAAAAGGTGTGCAGGGCTTTGGAAGGCTTACGGGTAGGAGTGGTGTGGAGGATTTATGTGGTTCTCGGAAACAAAAGAAATGATGGAGTAAGTCTCGCGTGAACAGGGGAAAGAAGCATTCGACTGTGTTCTATGTGGTCAAGACTAATCCTTGTGATTGATGATGTCAGGAGACGAAGATAGTACGGAAGGTAAAAGGGTAGGAACTTCTTTTGAAGATAGATCCAAAAATTTTGAAGGCCTTAGTCGGGTTAATACAAAGAGCTAGCACCTCGGCAGGAGTCACTATCTCAGCACGTGCTCTGACGCAAGTGAAACTAGATTTCCTCTTGTGAATTTGAAGCTCAATGGACCGGCCACTTATCTGAGTTGGTCGTGTTAGATCAAGGTAGTTATAGTAGGGAAGATACTAGAAAGATATCTCACGGGGTTAGAGCCAAAGAGTGATAGAATAGAGGGGGTTAGTGAAGGACCGCATAAGCATTGATTTACACTTGGCTACTAAACTCGATGGTTCCATCGATTTCTAGATCAGTGGATGGTATTCGAAAGGTGAATGACATCTAGGCAAAGCTGAAGATGACTTATGTTTAGATTAAGAATATTATGAGGTTGTATTAGATTCAAAGTGATACGGAGACAATGGAACGGAGTGATAAATCAATTAAAGAGTACTTCATAGAGTTGGAGCAGTCCTAACAAGATCTTGACCACTTCTCACCTATGTTAAGTTGTAGTGATCCGAGGTGAGAAGTGGGAGAACTTTGCACAGATAAGTACTATGCAGTTTATGGCTCGTCTGAATTAGGTCTTTGATAAGAGAAGATCGGTCCTAGCCCAGACAAAGATTCCTTCACTGGATGAGGTCATTGTTGCTATGTTGCGAGAAGAGAGTCGCATGAGGCTGCACTCTGAGCTGAGTAGACTTCAAAGTACACAGTCAGCTTTGGTTGCATCAAGCTCAAGTGAGGCAGGTGCCCAAGGAAAAACCTGCGTGCGCTACAACTGTAAAGAAGTGGACACATAAGCAAGGCTTGTCCAAAGCCACGCAAAGAGAGAGACAGATGGGCTTGGACAGTCTGAAGATTGTGGTCTTAATTGTGGGGGCCAAAGTGGTGGAAGAGGGGGCCATCAGGCGAATCTGATGGTAGCAAAGAGCAAGGGAGATATAGGAATCGTCTTTACTGATGAGGATCACAAGGTCTTAGAGAAGTTAAAGAGGAAGTAGAGAGCGTAATATGATGTGATTGAAAATGCATCCACCTTATAGTCATCCAAGAAAAATACCGTAACTTATGCTCACTCAAACAAAGGTACTTGTGATACACATGGTCTTGTCTTTAGATCCACTACAAGATCGCCATAATAGATTATGATGCATCTCGGCATGTGACAAGTGTTACTAGTGAATTCTTTTCATATACTCGGAAAATATCAGACCGATGATGGTACAACAAAACTTGTGGTTGGTAAAGGTACAGTGAGTTGTATCAATTCTATGATTATGCCCAATATTTTGCATGTCTCTTCCTTTATAATAAATATTTTATCCATTAGTGTCATTATACTTCAGTTAAAATATATTTTTGTATTTGATATTCTTAAGGTGAACATTCATAAAAATGGGACTGGTCGGAAACTTGAGATTGGCATGTTGGCAAAGTGAATTCTGGTACTTGGATAAAGAGGGAATGGACTCAGCCTTGAAATTCACGATAGAGAGCATTGAAGTTGGAGAATCTAAGAGTGCAAAGGATGTGTTTTTGCTACATCACAAAAGTATGAAACACTCTTCATTTGGTCTATTGAGTCGTTTGTATTCATCTTTGTATGAAAATACAAATAAATAAAAAATTGTGTGTGATGCATGTGAGTTTAGTAGGTGCACTAGAAGCTTTTATTTTGGTTATAATAATAGTAGTTTTTGTGTTTTTGATTTTGTTCGCTCAGATGTATGGGGACCTTGTTCTACAGCTTCAATGAATGACTACAGATATTTTATGACTTTAATTGATTGTTTTCATGTGTTACTTGGTTTTATTTGATGAGAAAACAAAAATGATATGCTTGTCTGCTTTAAAGACTTTCACAAGACATTCATACTCAATATGATTCAGTAGTAAAAGTATTGAGATTTGATAGCGGACAGGGTATATCAACAAAATATTTATGGAGTAAGTGCTAAGAGATAAAACATTAAACCATTTGTCCATATACACCGGCACAAAACGGAGTAACAGAGAGAGAATATACACCTTCTAGAGGTAGTTAGAAGAAAGATGATCTCGATAAATGTCCCAAAGCATTTGTGGGGTAAGCTATTTTGAAAGTTGCTCAATTGATCAACAGAAATGCCCTCAAGAGTGTTGGAGTGACAATCTCCTTGTGAATTGTTGAAAGGAGATAATGGTGAGATCTTCTCGTCGAAGATATTTAGTTGTGTATTTTTTGCGAAGGATAATAAACCATCTATAGAGAAGCTGAATCCCAGAGCTGTAAAGTCTATTTTTGTGGGTTATTCTGCCACTCAGAAGGATATGTTTGTTGGAACCCAATAAAAAAGATAATGTTTGTGAGTATGAATTTGAGCTTTAGTGAATTTAAACCATACTACACCTCGTCGGATGCCAGAGGTATGGTACGACAAGGGGAGAATACAGATGATCAGAGATTGGTATTGGTGGGAACAATGCCTTGTCCTGTTGTGTGGGAATGATCGACTGAGGAAGAGCTAGAAAATGAGAAAAATGAGCCCGAAGGTGATGGGACTCAAGCTTAGGAGGAGATGAGAGTTTATACAAGGAGAAAGAGGCAAAATGAGAAAACAGTGTCCACTGTGCCACGCTTGCCAACAAAGACCTTGTTGCGGTCGACACCAACTTCTGAGACATCTACACCATTCACCTCAGAATTTAGTTACACAGGTGATATACTTCCTCTCTCTTCTCTCGCTCCCATAACTTTAAAGAGGATCTCTTGCAACAATACGAGTCATCCTTCTGATTATTTTGGTTTTTCACATGACATTGCCCAATTTCACTTACTCTAACATAACATCTTTATATGGAGCATTTGTTGCATCTTTGGACACCATATCTATACCCAATTGCTAGCATGTAGCTAAAGAGAATCCAAAGTGGAAGGTTGCAATGATGGAGGACTTGAAACTCTCGATAAGAACAAGACATTACTAGCAGGGAAAAAGCCAGTCGGGTGCAAATGGGCCTTCACAGTGAAGCAGACCTAAAAGGAAAGATTGATTGCTACAAAACACGGTTGGTGGAGAAATGGTATAGTCAGATGTATGACATCGATTAAGATGAGAAATTTGCACCAGTAACAAAGATGAGCACGGTCGGGACACTCATATCCCAAGCTGTGAATGGTGGATAGAGTTTAATCAACTTGATGCGAAGAATGTATTTCTTCATGAGGATCTGTTGGATGAGGTGTACACGGAGATACTCCTAGGCTTCGACACGAACCAAACAGTGGAAAAGGTATGTAGATTGATAGTCATTGTGAGGTTTGAAACAGCCTTCTCGAGCTTGGTTTGGTGGATTCAGGAAAGCAATGGTAGGCATGACTTATCAACAAATCAATATTGACCATGCAATATTCTTTCCAAGACATGGTGATCACATTACTATTTTTGTTGTGTATAGAGATGATATGATTGTCACTGGGGATGATGAGGGAGAAATTGTTCAGCTGAAGGCAAGTTTTGGCAAAGAGTTTGAGTTGAATGACCGGGGACAGCTTAGATACTTTCTTGAACTTGAGGTGGCTCGTAAAGAAGAGGAGATTCTTCTATCTCATAGAAAGTGTGTGCTAGACTTGCTCAAAGAAACTTGCATGTGGAGATGGAGGACTATTGTTTCACCAATTGATCAAAAGGGGAAAATTTAGCACAGAGGCAGGAGAGTCAGTTGATCGCGAGAGGTATCAGAGGTTGGCAGGTCATCTCATCTATCTAAGTCACACTCGTCCTGACATATCATTTGCAATAAGTGTACTGAGTCGCCGCATGTATGATCCAAAGAAGGTCACATTGATCTTCAGTAAGAATAAACATAAATAAGCATTGAGAGTTATTGTGACTCAAACTGGATGAGTTGTATGTGACAAGAAGTCCACATCTGGATACTGCGTGTTTGTGGGAGGCAACATGGTCTCTTAGATAAGCACGAAACAGTCACTAGTAGCAAGGTCAATAGCAGAAGCAGAGTATAGAGCCTTAGGAGTTGTTGAGATGATGTGGCTGAAAGCCTTGTTGTAGAGCTCAAGGTGGACCACGAAGCTCGAATGAAGTTGAGGTGCGACAACAAGTCAACGATCAACATCGCGAACAACCTGATGCAACATGATAAAACCAAACATGTGGAGATTGATGGGTTCTTCATCAAGGAAAAGCTAAATAGCGGACTACTAGAGCCAAATCATGTAGCCACTAGAGAGCAATTGGCTGACTGCCTCACCAAATGACTTAGCTCATTAGATTTGTCTGGATTGTATGACAATATGGGCTTAGTGGATATAATTTGCCCAACTTGAGGGGAAGTGTTGAGATTTGTATATAATGTAGGGTCATATTTATAAAAAGAAGAAGCCTGGAGATTTATTTGTAAATGTTGCAAGGCTCAATATAAGCCAAGTGTTAGTCAAGCAAGCTGAAGATAATATATTTATGTCCTGCTTGTTATACTGAGGTAAGTTCCAACAAAATTGAATATTCATAAATCTATAACAGCATTACAAACATACAACTATTACGCAAATCCATCACTATCAGAACTTTTGCAAGAAGCTGCTATTTGGAAGATATCACACCAAAACAGACCAGTGAATCCGCTTAACAGCATTAATAGGCCAAATTTAACAGAAGCAATAAAAGATATACTATGGTAGCATAATATAAATCTGGGAAAAGAGTTAGTTTAAATTTATCAAATAAAATTTTAAAAAAATCTGAAAAGGGATCAACAAATAAACCTTATTGGCAAAAGAAAATGTATCTATTAATCCTATTAAAACAATACACAATTTACCGACATTAGTCCAATGGTGAAAAATGGTAAAATGGCCACCATGATTACTAACTTACCTTAGCTTTTCCACTGGAGTGCGGCCCAAACCAATGTTACATACAGGACAGCAACCCCAATCTTCATCAGAGAAGTAATCAACAATGCATTTCCTGCAAACTAATTCAAAGACGTGTATGTGATAACGAATATAATTAACAAACTTAACATTTAATTAATATAACCATAATATAATAATAATAATCCTTAAAACCTAATTTAAATCATGCATAATGAACACATGGAATAAGCAATACCATCAACTACTGGCACGTTGATATAAAACTAAATGAAACTGAAACAAAAGTATCTGCCAAAAAACTGCACCAAAAATATGAAAACCTAACATTATACATAATAAAATGTGATTAAACTCCATTCCTCAGCCAAAAAACTGGGACTCCAAAAAAAAACTTTTCTCCAAACTAAATCGCAGGAATCTTTATAAGATGGCAATTCAAGTCGTCATCACAAGCTCTTCATTGACCCATGGAATTCAAAGAACCTTTACAATAACAACTTGTGCATTATCATGCATGCCGGCTCAAAAGAACGAATATAATGGCAGAAGAGGCCAAATAAATGATTGGCACAGATGCCGGCACTAGATCACCTAACATCACTTCATTTACATAAAATTATTAGTTTAAATAAGCAGTCAGAAACCCGAATAAATCTGAACCAACATTCTCGGTTTCCTCTCTACAAGATCAAAGAAGAAAAATACGATAAACAGCAAGAATACTCTGAGAGACAATAAAGAGACGTCTCTCTCCGCATAGCAGCATAAAAAAAAATAATAATAATAATTCCCCACGTACTTCGCAGCAAGAGCGCATGCAAGCACAAGCGAAAACTAAACAGCACGAAAGCACATCGCCGGCAGCGCCAGAGGTCCTCTTTGCATCCGATCGCCACTCCCAAACGCAAGAAAATACGTAGTCCCCATATCCAATCAATTGAATACAATTAAACTCATAAAATGAGCACAGAAAACCAAGAATCAGGATCAATCCACGTCGAACAACAACACGTAGAACCACATTCATATCGTCAGGAGGATCAATTAAAGCCAAGATTTGGGATCCAAATAAGAGATCGACTCACACGTATGCAGGCATGTCGAGATGGCAGTAGCATCCCTAAGAAGCTTATGGCACAGGGGACATGTCATGCAAGCTGATAACAACTTCCTTTTCACTCTAACCACCTGCGGCTCAACCATCGCTTTTGCGCTAGACATCGACGCACCTCCGACGTCACTTAACCCCACCGATCAACCTCAGAGCGTCCTACAAAACAAAATACCACATAACTCCCCTGCATGCCAGCCTCTGCACCGGCATTCACATTAGATAAATGGGATTCAGAACCGAATATCAGATTGGATGTATGGATTGGGCGAGGTAAAGGCTTTGGATATCACCGGCGAGCCGATCGGAGGCGGAATGGGTTTCCCGGAGAGTTTTGGGGATCGTGCTTTAAATAGCGTGCGGAGCCAGTGAATTGGTTTTCTCGTACGGAACATTGGATGGCGCAAATGTACTCCGGCGGTTCGTTTGGTTCGGGTTTGTTAGACCGGTTCGCTCCGGTATTCTGGCTTAACACCGCATTTCAGTGATCGGACCCCCATATTATTCGCGACGTGGACATGAAAAAGAATGGTAATTTAGAAATATTTAGGCATCTGTATTTATTTAAATTAAAAATATATATATTTTTTCAATTGTTGAAATATAATGTCCATATTTCATAATTATATTATTTTAACTCGAATAGTACAAAAATAAATAAAATATATTTTAAATGATAGTTATGAATTAAAGTGGTGGATGATAGACTATAAAAGATTTTTTTTTTAATTTGTAAATGGCAAATCAATTACTATTTTGTCCATAATAACTTCGCCATGTGATAATAGCATGGTCGGTCGTGATTGCTCGAAGTCATTGGCTCCAAGCTCTCATCACGAGTTCATATTAAGCTCTTGACGCTTCTTCCTCCCTCTATCCTGTTGAGAACGATATCCAATTTATAGTGGGTATTGGGTAGAGAGTTAAATCATGTCAAAGTTAATCGATGTATCAGCATTTTGTGAGATATATATTAATTGTTGTGGTATATATATAGAAATAAAATAGGAGAACGATCGACGATGAGGCGAAAAATAGAACGAGAAAATTCACATCAAAAAAACAGTAACACTGCGGAACATACAGATTTACGTGGTTCGACAAATTGCCTAAGTCCATGGAGTTGCAGAAGATTTTACTACTTGAGGAATTTATATCAGTCGATCATCTAGACTTAAAAGAGCGAACTCTTTCTCTCAATTTGTTGCTCTCTCTTATTCTCTCTCTATTTTTCTCTCTCAACATCGAATAAGCACTACACCGAGATACACCGTAGAAGATAAACTTACAAGAGAAATAAACCAAACATACAAATTTATGTGGTTCGACAAATTGCTTAATTCTACGGAGTTGCAGATGATTTTACTACTTGATGAATTTATGTCAATCGATCGTCTCGACTTACAAGAACAAACTCTTTCTCTCATTTTGTTGCTCTCTCTTATTCTCTCTCAACACCGAAGAAGCACTACACTGAGATACACCGTAGAAGATAAACTTACAAGAGAAATAAGCCAAATTTCTCTTATGTCACATGTCGCCAAGAAGAAGTCAGGGGAGAACAATCTTCTTCTTCTTTCGTTTTCCTTCTCCTGCAAGGAACTACTTTATACACTTCTCTTGCACTCTCTCTCCGTGGAAGTCCTTCCACTTTCCCGTGAAAGTCTGAAGAATAAAAAAAAAAGGTCATGACTTCTAAAACTGAAAGAGAGTTGTGCAATACCTTTTATCGCGATAGAGGAGGGAGAGGCAACGTTTCGTGAACACAGAGAGACAGGAGTGGTTTCACGAAATAGCAGGGTCGCGGTCGCAATCTTTCGTGATTGAGAGATGAGGGTAGTTGGCAACTTTTCTCGAAAGGGAGGCGGGAGCGAGCGAAATGGGAAAGTGGTGGGGCAGGAACGATCGGTCCAAGCTCCAAAGCTCAACAAATCTCTCACTTGAAAATCAGTACACAAACAACAATGTCTTCTTCCTCAAACCGATATCCTCCGCTGACGGCATTGTCATTTTTCTTCAAACATGTATCCTCTACCTCTGTAACTCAGAGCTTTTGTCTTCACACTGAAGATCAGTTGAAGCTGTGCACATCTTCAGTTTCTCAAGAGTAACACTCTCAGTCAATATAGCAGCAGGGTCAACATAGCTTTGCACCTCTAAGCTCTTTCTTAGATTACTCTTGTTTTTATTTACAACTCTCATTACATGGGAAATATTCTGCCTCTGTTGAAAGTCTTTTTCAACAATTATAACCTTGTATCTCTTATTGTCATTAAACTCAGTTTTCACCCGGTACATCCACTTGTTGTGTAATGTCTTCTTCCCTAGTGAAAGTTTTGTCAGCTCTCACTTGCTCGAATTTTCTTCTTACAAGATTTCTTCATAATTTTGTGGTTCTCTACCATCTGTCTGCATAACAATAAGAATGGGTACCTGGACCCACTCTCCTCTTCACTTTCATCATCAACAGAACTATGACCTGCCAGCAATAGTGCATCGTGTACTTCTTCAGTTACCACATTTGCGTTATCATTCTTCATATTCTTGTGATTTTTGCATTTCCTCTTTACGTGGCCAACCTTACCAAAATTCTAACAAGTTGTATGCTGACCAGACTTTGATTTTGATCTTCCTTTATTTGAGTTCATGTCATGTCATCTCTCTCTGAAATCAATATTAAGTGTTGAACTCGTACATGAGATCTCACCAGAAGCTTTCTTGCTCACCTCTTTAGCCAAAATTAAATCACGAATTTCATCACATTTTAGTTTAGATTTACTTGCAAAACTACTAACTGTCATTAGGGCTGTCAAAAAAGCTCGTTGTTCGTGAACAATTCGTGTTCGGTTCGTCAATGAGTTCGTGTTCGATTCGTTCGATAAGTAAATGAGACGAACGTGAACAA
>NEWO01000022.1:671857-702344 GCA_003013225.1 Phalaenopsis aphrodite | reverse complement strand
AATTTCCGATCTTTGGTAAATCCAAACAAAGCTGCAATTTGGAGGTTAGTTGAGTTATCAGGTTTTAGAGAGAGAGAGAGAGAGAAGCATTGCCAAAGACACATTATTTTGAGAGAGGGAGGAGTTGGAGTCTCCATTTTCTCTTGCTTTCTTTATAATTTTTTTTATGTACCAGAGAAAAAAAATATTAAAATGATTGTAGTCTTAGATATTTGTATTTACAAGATGCTTTCATAATGTATCCTAATGAAAAGATTGTGATATTGATGATATGTATTGTTGGTTAGCTGATATTAGATGTTGTCGATAAGACAATTATTTTCGGTATCTGGGTGAAGGGATCGAGCCATCAATGTTGGGGCGGTGATGGCAGTGATTTTAATAAGTGATTGAAGAGTGTCATTATTGGCAATGATAGCTTCCTTGAATTGCTATCATTATATAGGTAAGCCTGGTTATTCACTTGAGGAAGGTGAGAACATGTGGCTTAATTCAACCACTTTGTTAATTCAATCAGATCAACTATGTCGATAAGTGGGCTTGATTCAACTACTTCGGCATGGGGCTTAATTCAACAACTTTGACAGGTGGGCTCGTTTCGAGCACATTGATGGATGAGCTTAATTCAACCATTTTTGCATATGCGCTTGATTCAGTCACTTTTACAAATTGGGCTCGATTCTGCTGCTTCGACAAGTATTCTCGATTATATCGCTTCAGCGGTTGGGCTATCGATAACATTATAGGATTGGCCTTCGCCTGAGGGCTTACACGTTTCTTCAGAAAGTATTCATCCTTGAACTTATGTACGCCGATGATTATAGTCCGCTCATTTCTTGTGTTCCTTGGCTCGCCCGTAGAAAGGGTCTCTTTTGATTCGGTGAGAGTCTTTCGAGGCAGTAGGCTCGGGTGGAAGTAGGTTTGGGCATGTTCCATGACCATTCCCGTTTGGATTATTTAAAAAAATAAATATGAAACTTGAATTAAAGGTCATGAAGGTTATTAATTATGATATTTATTCAAACTTAATTAATTATCCTACATTCTTAGATTTCTATATGGTAGCAAAGAAGTGAAGGTGGATATTTTGTGTATTCGTATGCACATTCTTTAGTTAATTTATCCCTGAGAAGATGAGGGTTTCGTTGGCCCGTGCATAGCAGATTCTTCGCCGTAGAGAGTGGGAGGCTCCTTATACGTCGGATGAAGAACCTTGGATGACATTGAAAAAATGAGCTTTAGCAAAAGTCTATAAGTGAGAATAAGTAGAAATCATTGAAAATGCATCTTTGGATTTGAATGATCTCGTAGAGACTCGTCTTCTCAGAGTCTGGGAAAATCCAGAGCAACGTCTGGTTGTTGCTATCGTTGCTTCAAACCTTGATGAATGTTTTGATGCATACTTCTCTATTATTTCTCCTTTTGATATTTATGATTTTCTTTATTAATTAGATGTTAATTTTCAGTTGAGTTTGAGGGTTAAACTTCTCATTGAGAATAAATTTTGGATGATTCGGTATATGCGAGGCATAAATCGGAGGCTTGAAGTTGTATTATTAAACTACAAATCAAAGACTCGTTTAATGATCTAAAGCTCCAAAAACATATAATGGATGTTGAAAGAGAGATTGCCCTGATTCATGAAGAGCAGGAGGTTGTGACGACTGTAATAACATTTATTAAGCAGTGTTTATAGCTGGGAAAACTTGATAATTATCTGGTCGGTGGTCGGAATAGTGTTTTTTGTGTCACCTTCATTTAGTGATCATCAATATTTATGATATAAGGAAGGGTGATTTGTATCTTTTGTATATTTGATCACTTTTTTTACTAATCAATTGTATGCATAGTTGTCTTTCTGAACAGCTTATGTACTAAACGATTTATGTGGATTGGAAAAGTCTTTGTCTTATTGGGTGATGTTTTTCATTCGGTTGTATTGTCTATTGTATTTTCTTTATGTTCTGTAATTCGTATTCGTTGGACTTTTTGCTGCCTTTATTATGAAGAACACAACTCTTTATCTTGTTATTATGATATTGTTACTTGACAACAAACTGTTATGCATGTTTTTTTGTTTTTTTTGTTGAGACATTTCAATGGTGTCTTGCTAGGAAGGAAGGGAGGGCCTCTCTCATCAGGGAGACTTCACGGATTGGTCTAATTAAATGCAATTAATTATATTTGACATTGCTCAATCCAAATAATTTTAGCTCAACCAAATTTATTTTAACATTTACATTTTTTCTGAATCTATAATGCATAAAATTATCGTAGGTTATTGTTGGCCCATACTCACCTTTATGAACCAAAGCGACAAATGGTTTTGACTAATTTTGGTGAAATAGGTAAACTTAATCCATTTATGCCCATATATACGCCTAAACAACATAAAACCAAACTCATTCAATTGGCAAAAATGGCTCATGCAATTGTCTTTATAGGCCACCTAAGAGCCTTAATTGATCTACAAATTATTCATTTAACCTTGAATGTATTAATTTAAATCATGATTTTGGTAATTAAATCAACCAACATGAGTTAAATACCATAAGATAAAATTCTATTGTTAGTATTCTTTCCTTGACACCTAAAAATGGAGAAAATATTACATCAAACTCTTAACACAGCTCCATCTGCGGATGATAGTATTTTAAGTGTTATTTTACAAAAAAAAGCTCCCACAATATTACCAATAACACATAAAATACTACCATCCACACATAATCCAGAGGTAGCTCATCCATATTTAATATATTTTTCTAACAATGATATAATCACAAACCATTGCACGATTTGATTAGTTGAAGGGCGAAGCAGGGTGATGCAAATCTGCCCCTTCCCGTTCATTCAAATTTTATTCTCCGAGTTAAAACGATTTCTCCACAATTTATTCCAATCACTTGACCCTCTCAAAAAACTCCATTTGCCATGAGAGCCATATCTACACCATAAATGTTGGTATCTAAGTAAACCCAAATCACATAAGCCCATTTTGGTAGAGAATTATTTGCATCTCACTCACTCAAGTCGAGAGATCAAAATTAATGGTAAAAATTAGCTCTGTTTTAGGACATTTGGTGCGAATACTCATTTCAGACGATGATGGACCAACACCACACAAACCCAACATATCTCTAGCTTTCTAGCAAGCGAGCTCTCATGAAATTTCTCACAAAAAGAGAAATTAAAGTCCGTAGAATTTGGGTTTACATACATAATATTTATGATGCTACACCACATTAAAATGAATATGCTTTATTGTATTCATATTAAACTTCATATATATTATTTCCATACATAAAATTTCACATAAATCATTATATTTTAGCATTTTGAAAATTAATATAATTAAAAAGTTCACACCACTCTCCAAAATTTACTCTTTAACTATAAATTATTAAAAAAATCCGATTTACTCCTCAATAAATTTCTTTCCATAAACATAAAATTCGCTGCGTAAAAAAAATATTTACTAAAATAACTTTGGCCGAAGCAATTAATAATTTTTAAAAAATAAAAAAAAATAAATTTAGAATCTTCTCGTCCGTCACCCAATAAACGGCTGCCACCTAATCCATCACCTCCCTTCTATTGGACGCTCCCCTTCGCTACGTGGGGCCAACATTCGGGCCCATTAAGGCAGTGGCAATATTGTAAATTTGCTTCCCCGTCTGTCCGGGAAAAAAAAATGGCGCGAAAGTAACTCTAATCTCCCGCTACTAGTCTTCTCTTCTCTACACCAGCTTCTACTATATCTCCCTCTTCTTTCCCATCTCCTCTTTCCCATCTCCTCTTTCCCCTAACCCTAACCCTAACTCCGACGATGCACTCGTCAGAAGCCGACGTGTCAGGTGGCGCACAACCTACGCGGCGAGGCCCGGCAAAGAAGCGCGGCAACTACAACTGCGGCCGATGCGGCCTACCAAAGAAGGGTCATGTCTGCCCCTCCTCGCCCCCCCCAGCTCTTCCCCCACGATCCGATCATCGCCTTCGCCGAGCACTGTCCTTTGACGAGGAGGTTGCAGCTGTGACCACCCCGCAGCCGGAGGCGGCGGGGATGGCGTTTGCGGCTGAGGATGATGAGGAGGAGATGGTGGATGTTGGCGGAGGTTTTGCTCTGCCGGAATCGTGCCTGGCGAGGGTTTTTCGACGGCTGTCTCCGAAGGAGCTGATGGGATCGGCGCTGGTGTGCCGGGGGTGGAGGGAGTGCGTGAGGAGGGTGTGGATCACAGCTGAGGAGATCAGGGTTAGAGTTTCGCAGGTCAGATTTGTGGGATCGGTGCTGCACAAGTGCGTTAACCTCGCTCGGCTCTCGTTGATTATGGAAAGGTTTGGAGTCGAACTTGGTTGGCTAAGGGGTTGGGGTCATGCAAAATTATGGATAAAAAATGTGAAAAACAGGGATCTAATTTAAATTGTAACCGATCAAATGAAGGAAGATGGAACATAACCTAAAGAATAAATTCGAAAAGGAACTCAATAGAAGCAAGCTGGGATAAATTTGCTGCTGTGAATTTTATCAATTGGAGATCTGGGATTTATTAAAATTATATATGATGAAAACATTGGAAGCAGGCAGGAAAATGATTGCTAATCTGTCGAAGTTATATGCAGTGCATTTCGCTCTCGTGTCTTCCTTGGTTTATTTTGCTAGATCAACAACTAGGATTAGATCGTTAAAATTTTCCAGATCTTTCTTTCAATCGTCCTTGCTGCAAAATTTATTCACTTGTCATAACAATTGGCCTTCATGTAACGCAGTTCAAACTGATTTTGACCTAGTTGATTTAATGTAGTCGTGCTTTAACAAAATCCACCCTTGCTACCACTACATAATTACATCTCATGGTTTTCTGTGATCTCCCTATATTCAGATATTTTTCCTCCTAATTTTTCATTTCTATTTTCTATTTACATAAGATATCCTTAGATTTTTTTTTTTAATAGTTCAATCAGTAGATCTGATTTATTATTGTTTTGT
This sequence comes from Phalaenopsis aphrodite, assembly GCA_003013225.1. NCBI lineage: Eukaryota > Viridiplantae > Streptophyta > Magnoliopsida > Asparagales > Orchidaceae > Phalaenopsis > Phalaenopsis aphrodite. The sequence continues at coordinate 697,360 of NEWO01000022.1, read as the reverse complement.
CCATTGTCCCTATGCTGGATCAGGTCTTAAGGTGCATATAAATCTAACGAGCTTCATTAAGGGTAGGATTTGGGGCGCTGATCGGTAGATCCTTCTAAAGATCTACTTTTGTTCTTGGTAAATGAGATTCTTGGTTAAAAAACTGATAGCAGTTGCTAAATTCGATTAATTGGTTAGTTATGCTTTAAAATCATTATGGGTTCTTAAAACTCCACAAGAACCTCAATCGTGCTCTTTTGTTGTCATAGTAAAATGAGGCATTTACATATATATCACCTAATTCCTATTTATTTACACATCTAACACCTATACTTATATTTATAAAACCCAAATATTTCATATCACATAAAAATACACCATTTTTACTCTGTCAAAGTGAAATACGTTCTTTCATGCATAGATATGGTCGTATGCATGTAAAAAATCAAGTTTAGTTGTTAGATATGTAACATACTAATTGAGTGGAATGTATGCAAATCTTCATAAATCATCACTTTCAAAACAAAATAATACATTTACAATCAACCAAATGGCTCTCAGTTGTTCGTGAAGTTCAAATTGTGTTAACTTTATTGTCATGGTCTGAAAGTGTGAATGATAAATGTCCACGTTTTTTGATGCAGTGATGCTGATTCAACGGTGCTAGCTTGTGTTGCATTCTCATGTCCCAACTTAGAATATCTTGAAATCAGTCTTGCAAAAAATGCTGTCAACCGAATAACTGGGTATTGCACTAATACTTTTTTTTTTTCCTATTGCTTGCAAGTCATTTTACTTCACTGTTATATTACCATTCTTATTTGAGTTTTGGGCCATTTACATATTAACCAAAAATTTCTTATATATTTACATATCTAACACCTTTACTTTAATATCTACACTCAAAACACTCACAACTTCGACATCACATCTAAAATATCACAATTGCTAACTTTTTAAAAGTGAAATACTCCTTGTCAAGCATAGGTTTCAGACTCCAAAATGTTGTTAGTGTTAATATCAAATTTTGGGTGTTAGACAAGTAAATACGTAAGAATTATGTGGCATGTATGTAAATTTCTATTGAGTTATATGTTACATTACTATCCGCAACAACTTTTAGCCGTCGATACTGATGATTTTCATTAATCCTGCATCAGTAAGCTTTGTTACGAATTTTTAGTTTTTATTTTATTTATTTATTTTTTTCATCACATAGTCCAGTTGCAAAAGGCCTATTGACTGTGGAATGACTCTGATGCCGTATGATTCTGTCAAAATTTTCTTTACATGTTGTTAGGGGTTATACAAATAAATTTGCAGGATCTTTAGGACTGAAATCTACTATTTGTGCTATCTTATGCGGGAAGCATAGCACCGGCCTTATAAAGTCTGAAAAGAGAGGCAAAATGCATGTATTTTGTTTTTGCTATAATGATAAGTTGCATATATTATATATTTCATTAGACTCCTAATACTGTTTTCAATGATGCATTGTCTCACTGCTGATAATGATATGCCTCTTGATTTGTGAAAAGACACTAGCTTGAAATATAGCAATTATATATTAATATTTTAGTCATTTATAGAGTATAGTGTAACCCAAATGTTTCCTTATTTGCTCCTCCAAGGTCAATTTTTATCATTTTTTGGGGCTTTTATATACACACCACCCAATTCTTATGTAGTTACATATGTAACACCTAAACTTTGTATTTTACCTTTGTACCATCCAAATATTTCATATCACATCAGAAGTACAATTATTTTAACTTTTAAAAGTGAAATACCTCTTTTTATGTGTAGGCAATGTTACATATATGTAAAATTGAAGTTTAGCTGTTAGATATGTAAATATATGGGCATTGAGTGATATGTATGTAAATCTTAATTATTTTTTTGAATGCAATAGTAGGTTTTTCCCTTGTTTACTCTTCTTTTTGATGGCATTCTTGAAACAGAGATGAGCTGGGCCGTTTTGTTGCTGAAAGGCGGAATCTTTCAGTTCTTAAAGTTGCAGGATGCACCAACCTCGGCTTTTTGAACATCAGTTCTTCCAGTTTGTCAACACTATGGCTTTCAGACCTTTATTGCGTATCTAGAGTGGTATCTGTTACCGCTCTCTCTCTCTTTCTCTCTCTATATATATTAGTTATGATAGTTATGATAGTTATGATTTGCCCTTACTTGAGCTAAATATATTTTTCTACATAGGTTCTGCACTGTCCAAATCTGAAAGAGCTTTCTTTAGATTTTATTCCTAAAGCAAATGATTCCACCGATCTCGTTAACATGATGGATTCGCTTGGGCGTGGTTGTCAAAGTTTAAGAAAAATTCATATTGCATCAGCATTACTTTGTAATGATTCTGTTCGTGCTTTGTCGGATGCGAATATTAGGTATGCTGTTCATTCAGCTTCAGATTAGCTTGTTCTTCTAATCATTTTATACGAGAGTTCTTTCATGCATGAGTTCATGATACCAAGATGTTATAAGTGTATATCAAAATTTGGGAGTTAGATATGTAAATACTTTATAATTGTGTGGTATTTATGTAAATTTCCCTTCAATGTAATCAATGTTTAAACATGATAAACGTTTGTCATGAATACTTATGAAACTAACATGGTAGTGGCAACATTTTCTAATCACAAAGTGAAGAAATGCATCTTAAGAAAGCATCCCATATTACTTATAATTTTAGGGGCATTTACATGCATGGCGCACAATTCTTATGTATTTACATATCTCACACCCAAGCTTCATATTTAGACACTTAGCGCTCATTTCCTTAATATAGCATAGAAAATAACAATATTAGTATTTTTTAAAATTGAAATACACTTTTCATGCTTTGGTTTAAAGCACCAAATTGCAATGTATATCAATATGAAAGTTTAGGTGTGATTTAAGTAAATAAATAAGAATTGTCTGCTACGATTGTAAATTTCCCTTAATTTTATTCTTAATGCTGATTAACTATAGCCTGATGATTATTCCAGGGGTTTGCGGATGCTGTCCTTGATTCTTGGCTCAAGAATCACAGACGCATCAGTGGCCGCAATAATTGCATGCTACACAAATCTTGAATTGCTTGATTTGAGTGGGTATGTTCTATTTTTCCTTACACCAAAAATTATAATTTGAGATGATAATCAAGCTTCATATTAAGCATTTTTATCTCGTTAGTTCAACTGATTAGGTAAATTTGTAAATTCTAATTCTTGGTTGTGCTTTTTTCAGATCAAGCATTAGTGACAACGGTGTAGGAATGATATGTAACGCATTGCCTAGAACTTTGTCTAGGCTCCTCCTTGCTGTGTGTCCAACCTTAACTTCAAGTAATCATCTTTAAACCAAGCTTATGCTGCAAAACAGATTTCCTTGTGGCTATTAATATAATTGTACAATTTCAGGCGGAATTCAATTTGCCACTGCGCAGTTGCCACTTCTTACACTATTGGATTGTGGCATGAGTATCTGTGATTCCAGTTACGACGATCAAGATCCTCAAGATGGCATGATCAAGATTGATGAGAAGGATTTAGAAAGTAGGAGATGTCAAAGTCTACTTGCTAAAAAATCAAATTCTATGCATCAAAAGCTACTAATCAAGCACGAGCGTTTAAAGAAACTTAGTCTATGGGGCTGTTCAGGATTAGATGTATGTCTTTATCTTAGTGGCCGTTTGGAATCATTTTTGTTTTTTATTTTTAATTTTTAAAAGTTTTGATTTGATTTATTTGTGTTTTGATTTGAAATTAAACATGTTTAGTTTTTATTTGAATTATGATTATTTTTAAAAATACCAAATTATCATAATGTTGCTCTGAGTTTTTTCAAAGACATGCTAATTTGTTTTTAGAAACAATAAATAAAAAATTATAAAAACGCTAACAAATATCTTAAAAAAGGCAAAAAAGAAAATAAAATTAATCCCGAATAAGCCCTTAGGGGCTGTTTCAGTCTTTTGAGATCACTTTTGTTTTTTTATTTAAACTAAAATATGTTTGATTGCTGTGATTATTTTAAAACTCTCAAAACAACACTATTTTGAGTGGTTTTAAAAACTAGTTGATTTATTTTTAAAAATAAAAATAAAAACATACAAAAAATACACTATATAGACACATTAAAAAAAACAAAAAACAAAGATATAAAATAAATTTGATCTCATACAAGCTCTTAGTATTTCCTTCTGTTGCTCTATTTTTTGACTGCATATTGATCTTGCAGGCTCTATATCTCAACTGCCCAGAACTTGTTGATCTTAATCTCAATTCTTGTACAAATCTGCATCCTGGTAAGAGGGATTAGCAAATGTTAATTTCTTAACCACCAATTGGTGATGTCCTTATTTGATGAGACTTGATAACAGCTGTTTCCTAATATGTTTGCTTTCTCTATAGAGAGATTATTGCTTCAGTGCCCAAACTTGAGAAATGTTCATGCTTCTGGATGTCAAGACATGCTAATTGGAGCAGTTCGAAATCAGGTGAGCATTTCCTTTAGCTACTCTGATTTTTGAAACTGAATATTGACCATTAAACATTGAAAAATATATCACATAGATAAATGTTTACTAATAGAAATGGATAAAAAATATATCATGCATGAGGAACTTTTATGATGGTTTTATGAATATAGAAGAGAGTGTTAGGGGAGGCTTGTGCTCAAGAGGGGTGATTATATATGAATAGCCAACTAATGAAGGGAAGGGACTTTATGTGATTTAGTGAGATTTATTTATTCTGTCACATAGAAAAATGTTTACCATCTCAAAGACAAAAATAGATTATAAATATCTGCTCTTTAATTTTATTTCACTAATAATCTTAGCTCTCTTTCATTTTTACTCCAAATTTGTGCAAGATTCCTTCATTGCTATTATCAAGAGATGGGAAGGCTTATTACTTCTATGACGATAGACCAATCTTGTTTGTCAGTAGACTTTGTGATAGCCATCTACAAGACCGATTTCCTTTTGAGTTGTCTTTCATTTGTCACATTCAATCTTTTATCAATTGTTCTTAGCTTCTTAATTTTTTTTAATGGTGTTGACAAAAAATAACCATCAACCCGTGATCTCTTTGTTACTCATTGATGGTGCCTTGGAGCCTACGTTTTGTTTAAAGGAGAAGAACAAATGATTTCCTCAAACACCATGCAATCTCTGTTTATATTGCACTTAGGCGTGATATAGATAATATTCTTGTAGATGTTAGGTATATGACATTAGTTGTTATTTGGAGTTATAAAGATTTCATGCAAAACATGTGAAATGAATTTACACAATATGTTTTGGCTTCTCAATCAATTTTGGTGTGAAAATTATCTCACTACTTTACAATAAAACATTAAACTCAATTTGACAGTTTTCAACACACATTGTTAATTTCAATTACATACACATAACTTCCTTTTGTTTTTCTTTACATAGTGGCAAAAAAAAAACAATTATGCTTGGAGGTCATGGGTTTGAGTTATGCTCTCTATAATCTAAGAGGAAGATTAAATTCATCAACTCAAATTTTGTATTGGTGGAGCGTTATGCACTTGTTTACATATATTTTGATACCCCTTAAGTAGACTCAAGCTAAACTATTAAACATTGAGGTGTTTTTTCATATAATGGCTGAAATTTCATCATAGACTCCAAAGTTAAGCGTATTGTTGCAAGAGCACTCCTGAAATAGGTGACCTCTTGGGAAATTTACACCAATGGGACAATTGTGAGGCCATTAGGCCAAAGTAAACAATATCTTCTTGAATGAAAGCTCGAGTTGTTACAAATAGTACTATCAGTGTGAATATGAGAATTAAGTGTCATAGAAAACAAAGTGGTACACCATGGGAGCCATCTCGTCTCCTAGATGGGATATATTTATACATGGTGGGAGCCAACTCTTGAATCTATAGAGACTAAATGTAGAATTCTGTTAACCCTGTGGATGATTTTGGGTTAAATATGACGAGGATGTCAGTTACTTAAGTGGTGGTGATTGTGAAATCTCTTAAAGTAGAATGAAGTCATACTCATAAACATTAGAGGTACATTTGTGTGTAATTATTGGAATTTCATCAAAAACTCCAAAGTCAAGCATGCTTGTGTGGGAGCATTCTTGGTATGAGTTGTTTTATGGGAAATTACTCAGTGGGACAAAAATGTGAGTCCATTAGGCCAAAGTTGACAATATCTTGATCAGTGAGAGTTCAAACTATCATACCTATGCCTACCTAAACTTCATTATACAAAACAAAGTGTTACCAAAGTCAAGCATGCTCATGTGGGATCACTCTTGGTATGGTTTACCTTTTGGGAAGTAAACCAATGGGATAAAGACGTGAGCCCATTAGGCCAAAGTGGACAATATCTCGATATGTGGGAGTTCGGGCCATTATATCTATGCCCTTACTTAAACTTCATCATGCCATTTAGTGTGGGTGATTTAAGTTTTTTGCCTTTGTTTTAATCATGACTTGTGCTGTCATAATGTTGGAGATGGAAAAAAAGCTTATACCTCATTATCTACATGTCAAATTTAGCTAATCATTTTATCTATTTCATGAAATTGTAAAGAGGTCCTAACAGGTTTAGAAATCCTTCAGCCTTCCCTTTCAAACCTAACAAGTAGAGCTTCTTGTCTACATTTAGAATTTTGAGACCCATGATATGAACGTTTTTGCTATAATACAAATATTCTTGAAGTTGTAAAACTAGTTCCAAAACACTTTTAATTATGTATCTATGTTGAGTGGCATGAGCTTCTAGTTAAAATGAATTATACTCATTTTTAAACTTAGAATCCTTAAAGTTATGTTACCCAGGGTTTGTTAACTTAAGATTCATAATTTTACCAATGAAAAAATGAACTAAATGTTAGGAAAGATGTTATTTGAACTCAGGAGTGAATATTATGAACTACAAAATAATCATTAAATATAAAATTAAAATTTTTGGGCATTTACATATGTAGCACACAATTCTTACAATTTAATATTTCTCATTCCAAACTTTCATATTTACAGACATATCACTCAAAATTTTAATATGATATCATAAGTAGCGCTCACAACTTTTTTAAAAAGTGAAATACACCTTTTCATGCATAGTTTAATATACTAAAGTGCTACATATGTAAATATAAATATTTAGGTGTGAGATATGTAAAAATATAAGAAATTTGTGCGACATATGTAAATTTCTGAAAAATTTTATGTGATTTTGTTTAAGACTACATTTGTGCTTGCACAATGATCAAATGATCTATTAATCTTCAGTAAGGCATATGAAAGACTATACTTCATATAAAAATGAAGATGTAGACTCAGATATCACTTTTTGATTAAGAGAGAATTTAGTCATCTGTTATGCAGATGAGGATTAGACATGAAGAATAAGTGTTCTTACTCTAGTTATTCTCTTCTTTTATGCAAGTGTTCAAATGAAAATTATTCCTTGACATGACTTGATAGTTTTTTTTATTGCTAGCATTGAAGTAGCATCACTTCTTCTATTTTTGAAGTTGAAGCATTCCCCTTGCAAGCACTTGAAAGAAGGCTTTCTTTTTGATGGCATCCTTCACCTCTTCTTATCTTTTGCTCTCTTTTTTTTGTTGCATTGTGTAGGGGATGCATGAAAAATTGAAAACATTCATTTTTTTTACCTAGTATAGTTGCATCATGAAATGATGAGCGAGAATCACTGGATATAAATAAACTAGTTAACCAATATCTTTAAAAATTAGAAGTAAAATATGCAGTTATTGTTTATAAAATCATATATTGTGTTTTCAAGATTGGTGACTATTAGCTTAAAATTTATTCACACTTGATTTTTAAAAACAAGTGTGAATAAATTTTAAGCTAATAGTTACCAATCTTGAAAACACAATATATGATTTTATGCAAAATACTGAATGAATTGGACTTTTCTTGAACGTTTCCATCTGTTTTAATTGTGACACACCAAATATTGTCATTCATTGAGGTTGCTTGTGGGCTTTTAATAAGTCGATTCATTGTGAAAAATTTGTCAAACATTATCTTACTATTGTGTTATTTTTTATTTTTAAAAATTTTCTTTATCATATAATGCTTATTCATCCTTTGAAAGTTATCACTTTATAGAAATTGTATATTACACTATTTTTTGAGAACCATCGTTAGTAGATTTTATAGTAACTCTCATTTTTTAAAATGCTCTATATCATATAATTAAAACTATTTAAATTTTTTTATCATTAAAATTGTTGAATCCAATATATTAATACATGACTTTTCATATTGCAACACAGTCTATAAATTTTATTTGCCTTCAAGATTACAAACACATCTTTACAAAATTGAAATGGTTTGGCATTAATTAAAACTGATATTCTATAATATTAAGAGCATTTTAAAATATTTTATTATACTTCAAATTTGGTACATATTTAAGTCAAATTTGGAATTAAGTGGTGAATTAACATTTTTATACTCTATTGTGCTACAATCATATAATATGATATCTTATAAGTGCTTATAAGAAAAATGATAGAAAGCACAATGATAACAAGGGGGAATTTACACATATCACACAATTCTAATGTATTTACAGTTTCACACCTAAATTTTCGCATTAAATCTCATAACACTCCAATATTTATTATCACATAAAAAATAACATTATTATTTTTTTTTAAAGCTGAAATGCACCAATTTCATGCATATGTTTAAAGCACCTAAATGCTATGTATATTTAAATACATAAGAATTGTGTGCTAGGTGTGTAGATTTCCCTAATAATAAAGTTTTACTTTTTTATCAATATTGATTCTAATATTTCTCAAATGTGGTTGACTGATTTAACTCATTCAAATGTGATTTAATAGTCATATCTTCCTGAATGTGAATTAAATAGTTTGTTTTTGATAAAATGTATTGGAGAGGTTTTTTGTCATTTACAAACATTTCAACTTGAATCATAATTTTTTTTTTTTTTTTGCAAATAGTCTTTTAAACCTTCTGTTAAGATCCAATCTGGCAAAATACAATTGAATCATAGAACAAACCTTCTTATCCATTTGTTTTTTTACTCATGGTTTCAGGGCTTTTGTTATTTGTTATGAGTGCTTTCACAAGTACCTACTAGATAAGAACACCATAAATCTAGCCATCATACTATTTCGTTGCCATTGTGTTTTTCATAACTTTGCTCTAATACTATTTCTAAGTACATATATTGTCTTAATCCTAGAGTGAATATGATGATTCACAAATGAATTATAAAAAAAATATCAAGCATAACAATAGCGAAAGCAAAATAATTATGCGGTCGACTTAAATAAGCCTTTGTTCATGGTCGTATTGAAATCAAATATCTTACTAAGCTTCAAAAAGTTACATTGCATTGTTTTAAAGATATAGAGAAAGATGGTGTAGATTTAGATATTGAGAAGTCATTTTGGTTATTCTCTTCTCTTTTTGTTGCATAAATTTAAATTAGTAGATAATTGTAATTGCCCCAAACAAACACTTAGTCATCAGTTAAGCACACTTAATTCTCAACGCTATGTATTTACATTTCTAGCATCTAAACTTTATTTTTTTACATTTATACCACTCAAATCTTTCATATCACATAAAAAATACCATCATTTTAATTCTTAAAAAGTGAAGTACAATTTTTTTTTTTCATGAAACTTGAAGTATTTGTGTTAGATTTGTAAATACATATGGATTGAGTGGTATGCAAATCTTCCTCTTTTTTTGTTTTATGCATCAGATTTCAGTTTTATTTTTTATTTTTATTTGCTCCATTTTGCTTGAATAAATTTCACATATTTCCCAATGTTCGAAATATATAATCAATTTCAATTTTTTTCAACCCACAGTATTTTTTTAGAATAACAATAATATTTTCCAGGTTCTCAATGAGTTTACTGCTGTAGAGAATCAGTTTTCACTAAAGCGTTTGGCTGATGGCTCCAAGAGAGTTCAACTTCCCCGCTTCCTCCCACAAGTGGTAAGCTCTTCACTTTCCCACCCATCTAATATATTATTTAACATACATACCGCTTAATTCCTATGCATCTACACATCTAACCCTTAAAACTTCAATTTTTATATATATGCCACTTTCCATTTGCATAAAAAGGTTCAAAGTTAAAAAGATTGGTATTTTTGATGAGATATGAAATATTTGGGGGATACAAATGTAAAAAGGTAAAATTTATATGTTAGATATGTAAATACATAGGAGTAGAGGGTGGTATATGTATGTAAATGCCGCACTGTCTAATAATTACCTATTATATTTCAGCTATATGAGGATGAGAAAAGGAAAAAGATACGGCCATCGCAGTGCATGCTCCATTTAAATGAGAAATTGTGACCTGACTTCTTTTTCAAATTGTTGTTCTTTATAAAAATAGCAAATTGGTGGACTGTAAAGTATAAAATCTGAGTTGTCTGTAGCCTAATAAAATAAAAAAGCCCACCTTATCTTTGCTCTTTGTTTCAGCATTTCTCTTTTTTTTTTTTTAAATTATTTGAAGAACTCATTTGACTGTAAAATATGCTAATGCATTGTTACAATGCTTATTGAATTTAATTCACATATTTATTATGGACATTTGTGCTAATGTGTCGGTCTTTGAAGTGTTGTTTATTTAGAACTCTTTGGTTTTTGAGGATTTATTTTGGGAGGAGGATTTAAAGCAAATTACATAAATTGTGATTGCATTCATGATGTGTTTAGATGCCATAAATCTATCTAGTGGTGCTTTGGCTATAATATTAAAGATTTTGAGTGATATGTTTGCAAATATAAAAGTTTGGGCGTTGTATATGTAAATAATTATTTAAATGTCCTAATTATCATGTAAATATTCTTTATTTATCAACTTTAGATGCCTTTTCCGAAGAGCTGTGGAAAGGGCTGCAAATGGTCCAATGCACTCACTTGATGAACAACTTGAATTAAGTTAGATCATGTTTTTTCAAATAAGTGAATAAATAATGTTTAAATATTCTTTTAAAATTTGAAGGTTAAATGAATATAATTTAAAATAAGCGGATGAGCACAAAATATTTTTTGCAATTATATGATTCATCTTCGTGAACTAAGGGGTAAGAATAAAATTATTTTTGCAATCTTATATAGGGCTATATTGCAATTTATAAAAAAAGATCTCACATTTAAATCTATTTTTTCAGACTTTCTTTTTATAGCAAATTAAGGTGGAAATATGAGGTCAATAAAATCATAGAGAACAATGAATGGGCAACAAACTGATTTGCTCGGTTCTTTTTAGTTAGTGAACACATCAGATTGATAGTGCTATTGTGGTACAGAACACACTTATTAGAACATGAATAATGCCATTTCTAATGTCTGTTTTTGTCTCGTTCTTATGTGGGGAAAACTAATCATACCATTGGTCATTAGCATATACACCGCTCAATTCCTATGCATTTACATATCATACAATTAGACTTTACTTTTTACATTTATACCACCCAAATCTATCATTTTATATTAAAAAAATATCACTTTTAATTAAAAAAAGGTGTCTAACTTCAACGACAACCCTAGCCCCCGACAAGGACCAACTCCCTATGATACCCCTTGCTGAACTGGTTCAGTGGTCCGATTCAACAAATCAAGCATAGTTCAGAAGAGTTGTGTTCTAAGCTTAAATTTGTTTATAAAATTCAAGTTTTTGGAATTTTGTTCAAACTTGAGCTTATTTATAACATTCAAGCTCGAGTTTAAATCAAGCTTTTATGTTCTGATTGCTTAAGTTTGATTCATGTTCGTTTCATATAATAATAATCGAGCCATTATCGAGTAGATTAATGAGTAATATTATCGAGTTATTTAATATATATCCAAATAATTTTTATTGAGTAAATTAAAGTTAATGCTTATCAAATAAAATAATGAGCAGTATGATTTAGCTACATATTTTTTAATCAAATAAACTTTATTCATCATGTAAAGGAATTACTTGTTGATCTTACAAAAAAACAAACTAACTTTTGAATGAATAACAAAATAAACATAATTGCTTAAAATAAACATATAGCTAAACAAATAAATATTCATTTTATTTTATGTACTATAAACTGAAATTTAATTAATTTAATTTAATATAAATGAATTTTAAGTTGAGCTTTATTTGATTTTATTCGCAAACATCAAATAAAACTTTAACGAATCTTATTCATAAGCCTTACATCAATTTTATTCGTTAACTTATTCATGAACTTTAAACGAAATTATTCATCGATCAAGTGATGTTTGTAAATATGAAAACTTAAGTGTGAGATACATAATGTTACAATAATCGTGTTCTAAGTATGTAAATGAACCCCCTTAATAATATGACCCTAACTTTTAATATTAAATAATTAGATATTAATTATACTTCATATTTACTAATATAACACTCCAAACCATTAAATCACAACAAAAATGCTTACACAACATAATCATATCTAACACCATCACTAGTTCCTCCACGAACTCTTGCATGATCAACCTTGTGCACAATCGACGGGGGCGATGAAACAAAAATGTCATTCTCTCCTGCCCCGAAACCCACCCTCTCTCAAGCTTCCATCCACTTGATCAAACCTAAAGGTGATAAATTGAATTCAGGCTTGGAACCAAAATTTACCAGACCCAAATATTAATCAAGCCAACTTGAATTCATTGGAGCCAAATTCAAGTCGAGTTAGCAAGTCGGATCAACCTTTGACACCCAATCTTCTCGCGACTTCAACCCACAAGCCTCCATTCTCAACGTGCCTCCAACTACACCCCAAGTTTGGCGATGAAAGGAGAGTTAATGGACTAAAAAAAAATGGAGCTAAATGTCACCTCCCAAAAGAGCCCTTAAGGGTGGTGGGCATCCCAAGACTTAAATACTGCTTTTCGGCCCTGCACCTAGCCAATGTGGGACTATTTGTCCGTGACATTCTCCTCCACCCAATCACGTGACGCCCTCGTCATGGATCGGCTCCACCGAGGGTCCCACTGGACCATGGAGAGTCCACGCACCTGAGAGGCAGTAGTCTGCTCTGATACCACTTGCCACCTCCCAAAAGAGCCCTTATGGGTGGTGGGCAGCCCATGACTTAAATACTGCTTTTCGGCCCTACACCTAACCAATGTGAGACTATTTATCCGTGACATAAAGTTGAGAACATTAAAAGAAGTCATATGAACATATAAACTCAGTGAAAATCAAGACAAAAACATAAAAAGTACAAGCACTTAATCCACCTTACCACAGTAGCAAAAGTTAAGCAAAAATATAGAAGTTGAATAAAACACTAACCATATACAGATAGATTTCTCTTCATCATGATCACTAGTCCCATATTATCTGCAGCTCATCACCAACCTGAATTTCCTCATTGCCAGAATTGCTCGGATCTCTGTCTTTCCGAACCCAACTGCTTCCCCATTTGGGAGCTCCAGATTGACCTGGAAGAGACCCTTCTGTTCCTGAAGTCCAACCTGATCCTAATTTCTTCGTATTTCCATCCTCGCTCTGCGAATTATTTGTATCCGAAGATCCAACTCGATCATTCTCGGCTAAACAATGCTTCTGTTTTTCGTCCGATGATCCCATGAAGGAATCTTGTCCCGTTTTACTGGTAGCATTTGTCGAAGCCCACGGATCATTCTTCTGCTCGCCACTGTTGTTGCCACCAGATGCCTTGTTGCTACTAAATCCTGTTGGTGAATCCCAACTGCTTTCGTCCTCCGACCTGGGCTTCGCTTGACCATCAGGTTGATTTTCTCCCTCAGATTTCCAGCCGCCTCACGAGCCCTTTTCAGCTTGCCCTCCACCATTCCAAATACCCCCAGCTTTGAATTCTTGGTTTGAGTTAAATGCTTGCCGCTCATCATCGATTTGTTTACCATAACCACGGCCGCCGGAATTTCTTCCGAGGCGATCACTGCTAGTGAACGAGTTGTCCCTTCCTCTTCCGCCAACCCTACCGAAATCAGAGCGACGACTCGAAGTTTCTGACTTAGAATCCCATGCATTAGAAGTCCAATCTAAGTTGGTTGCGTCGTTGTTATTGCTCGAACCTTTAGAACTCCCTGGATTCCAGGAGCCTGACGAGCTCTCAATCTTGTTGATCGATGAGGAAGCTGAGGGTACCCACCAAGAACCATGCATAGCTTGATTTTCTCCTTCAGATTTCCTTCCATTATTCCAACTGCTTTTTTCAGCATCAAAGGTGCCATTTCCCCCACTCCAGCTCCCCCCAGTTTTAATATCTTCGTTTGAATTATTAAATGATTTAGCCCCAGCATAATTACTCTCTTTATTAGAATCATCATTACTAATCCAACCACGAGAATGATGACGACCTGAATTTCTTTCAAAACTGCGACCTCTAGAGAACGAATTATCCCTCCCTCTTCCACCACCACGACCAAAATCTGACCCACGTTTCCAACTTTCAGACTTAACCTGATCCCCACTTTGCTGGCCCCAATTGTTGATCCCACCATTGTTCCAATCAGCTGTCTGGTTGCCAGAAAAATCCCTCCCACCCCAGTTACTAGGGTCAGAAGCTGGTTTTGTCTTGGAATCCCAATTTGCTGAGCTCTTACCACCCCAATCTTTTGAACTCCCCATATTCCCAGCTGTGCTATCAGAGCTAGGTTCCTTGAATTTTCCCCAGTTATTATCAGGCTCAGAAGATGGTTGGCTTGCCTGAGTGTCTACTTTCTTACTACTCCACACACCTTGACTCCCACCTGCTTCATTTTCTTTGTTCGTGTAGCAGTTTCCCAACAAACGTTTGAGTTTAACTTACCTGATAATGTATCGCAGTGGTCGCCAGGACTGGATTTCGGTTTAGTCCATTTTTCATCATTTGTAGTACCTTTGTTTTCAGGCAGGCCATGACCCCAATCTGCTAATGTAAGTTCAGAAGAATTCGACGCATTCAGACTTTTCATCTCATCCCTATTTGTAGAGGTATCATCGTTCGTCTGGTTCCAGCCAGTAAGTTTATTTTCAAAGGTTTTAGGAGTGTTCCAATTGTCATTATTCCTGGTTTCCTTGCCCCAGTTGTCTGTCGGTCTACTAGAGCTTACACCCTTGCTCCAACCATAAGTATGGTCCTTATTCATGTCATTTTTACTTCCACCAGCATCATGAGGAGCGGTTCCCCACGCAGGTATGCTACCACCATCAAATTTGTTCCCGCCATTCCCCCAGCCAACACCTTCGGTGGTGCCCCAACTAGACAAGGGTTTATTAGAAAAGCCTCCGTTGAATCTTTCTTGTCCATTTCTCCAGTCGGATGATTCAAATTGACCCTGATCCTGCCCTCCGCCTTGACCTCGACCTTGGCCGCGGGCTCTGCCACGACCAAACTCTCTTGTACCACAATTATCTCGATTGTAACCACCAGCTCCATTTCGGCCGCGACCTCCACCACTTCCAAATCTCCATGCTTTACTGTGTACTGAGCTGTCGAAAGAGCTTTGCCATGGATTGTTAGGAACAGTTATTGTGACTTGAGAGGGGCCAGATTTACCCCAGCCATCGTCATTATTTTCAAGTAAAGCTTTTCCCTTGATGCCTCATGAATCTAGATTATCACCACCACTCTTTGGAGAAGCTGAATTACCCGATTTCCCGACAAAACCATCTGATTTGTCCTTTCCACTAGCTTCTTTGCTCCAGCCAGCAGAGGCACCTGCAAGCATTT
Source organism: Phalaenopsis aphrodite (assembly GCA_003013225.1). Lineage (NCBI taxonomy): Eukaryota > Viridiplantae > Streptophyta > Magnoliopsida > Asparagales > Orchidaceae > Phalaenopsis > Phalaenopsis aphrodite. The sequence goes on along the minus strand of NEWO01000022.1, from coordinate 681,649 downwards.
TTTCTCTTTTCAAGCAAAGGATCATTATATCATCTCGTTTTTCTTAGAAAAAAATATAAGCCATTCAGGATAAAAGATGAGATTCCCTAGGACACAATTCACATATAAGAACAAAACAAATTTAATATTAATTAAACTTAAAAGGAACCTTGGGCATTACAGCTTCCACCAGCATCAGAACTTGCAAGTTTAGTCTGTTTCCATCCACTAGGGTCAGTATTGCTTGCAGTGTGAGGCTTGGATGCTGCTCTATTCCAACCATCTTCGCCTGCATATGTTAACAGAAATGCTGAGAGCAGGGTTTCGCTGTTCAATCTATCATTGATATTGTATAATTTTAGGAAGATTTACATGCATACCACTCAATTCTATGTATTTACATATAAAACACAAGCTTAAATTTTTACACCAGCAATCTTACCTATGCATGAAAAGGTGTATTTTAAAAAGTCAAAATGGTGGTAGTTTGGATGTGACGAGAAGGATTTGAGTGGTATAAATGTAATAAGTAAAGTTTAGGGGTTAGACATGTAAATTCATAAGAATTGGGTGGTATTTATGCAAATGCCCCATTATTTTATTGTTTTACCAAAGGTCAGGGACTCTCCAGAATCTGGGGCAGCTTTGCTCCAGCCCCACCTGCAGCACTTACACCTTCGTCAGCAGTGTGAACAGCACCATCCCAGCCACCACTGGCGCCTAAAATAAAGATGAAAAATGTGCATTATCATCAGTTCATTCATCCAAATGAACATAAGGAGTTGTTCACTTGGCATTTTGTTACCTTTTGTGCTTCAGGTCTGGCCCGTTTTCTGAACAGAGGTATCACCTTGCCAGCCACCAGTTGAAGTTTCGGCCTTAGTAGAAGCCTTCTTCCACGCATCAGCATCATTTTCGCAGTCCTCATCTGCACCTTTCTCCCCACTTTCCATTTTATTCCATGACCTCTGCTCGGCACTGTAGCTTGGAGCTTTAACCCAACTATTTGCAGCTCCATGATCTTGATCTGAATCAAACCAAGTGCTTAAGCTTAAATATAAATATATCATACACACATAAACCAGCAAGAATTTGAACCCAAATTAGAATCACCTCCATTCTGAGGAGAAATTATTGCATACGGACACCGCATGCATCTCTGCATGCGATGCCCGATCCCGGCCGTAGATCACGGTGATCTACGGTCAGGATTATTTCCGTTTTTTTAAAATAGAAAAAAAAAATTTAGGAATACATAAAAAATCACGGTGATCTCCAAGAGCCTGTGCTAGAAGAGATTAGATGTTATGGGGGCCACTCACCCATGAAGTCCTAGATTCTATATCAGCGAAGATGAATATCATAAAGAAACAAATCAGAAGGAAATTACCCACTCCAAAGTCTATATCCAATGTATACCGTGATCAAAACAATTAAAGACCAGAAAGATGATGACAGGTCACCCAAAAGTGAATTGGGAGAACCCAACACCAAAGAAAGATACCGCACCAAAAACACTACAGATCCAATTAAAACATATTTTAATGACATCAACATATTCTATGGCTTACAAAGAACATTTTACAATTCAATCATAAGAATATTAGTCAATGAACCCTAAACATCCTTAGAGATTATTATGCACATGTATCTGGTTATGGAATAAGCAAACATATATCTCCACCAGAACATTATATAACATGCATATCTTATGACTAACGATATAAGCATTTTATATGATTTAATTTCTTTGATATAAAACATAATAGTGAAAACAACAAGAAGAGATACATTAAAAGCAAGAAATATTAGTGTAACTTAAAAACATAATTACTGACTTTGATTTACCTGGTAAAAAGTTCCTATAAGTTGTGCAATTTTAATTGGATTCCTGAAATTGATTTATTAGAATAGTATTTAATACTTATGACTTCAATTGAATTTAAACATTATCTTAGCTTTAAATGGAGAAATTCTCACCTGATTTCAATCCAATATCCTTGTACCATTGCTTTTTAACCATAATTACCAATATAACATGTTCTAATACCTAATAATTTATAATTTAATTGACAAAATAAAATACTAAATAAACATCAACCTTGCTAAGGTCGCGCTTCCTTCTTCTTCCCTTAATCTAAAATGTTCTTCTAACCATAATTTTTTTAATATTAAATCATATCTTAATACTTAATGCATTTAATTAATCAATATAATTTCAAAACATAAAGCTAAGCAATAACCTTCTTAAAGCTTTTAGTTCACCTTCGGTTCATCTCCTTACCCGCACTAGTTTTTTTTTCTTCTTTACACGAACACGACCGACTTCTCCTCTAATCAGCTTGATTCGCTCCTGCTTTCACTCTTCTTCTTCCTTGGCTGCTCAAACCAGCAACCCTCCTTCAGCATCGACACAGAGCCGCTCCCTCTCTTATTCCTTCGCACAAAGCCTCACCTCCTCCTTCATCTTTTTCCTTTGCACAGAAGTCGCTCGACTCCTCTCTTGTCTACATGCGGTTGGTTCGATTGCGAGACTCCGTCTACTTTTTCTTTGCCTGAACCTTCATGAGAGGACTGGAAACGATTCCGCCTTTCTTTTTCCTTCTCATCTGCGGCGTCACTTTCTTCTTCTCCTCTACGGAGTTGTCTGCTTCTCTATTCGAACTCACAAGCTAGGGCATCACAAGGGTTGGCTCTCCACTTCTAGCACGAAGTCACTTGCCTCGGCTTCTCTTCTTCCTTCTTCTTCATTGTCGTTTCTTCCTTCCTCTGTCTCTTTTTATGAACGAAAGATCCTTTTCTTCGACTCCTGAATGAGAATGTCATGTCCATTCATTGAACCATTGCCACCAATTTGATTTATTGTAAGTTTTGAGTATATATCATAATATTTTATTGATATGAAGGGGATATAAATATAGCTTATATGAATTCTAAAATAGGAATGCGATAACACCTATATCTCCTAGATTATATGATTCCTAATAACTACCCAGACATACAAAGAAAGACATAAAATAAGAAAAATATAATACTTATATCTCCAAGATTACAATTAATCAATTTATATAACTAGTCATAGATAAAAAGAAAAAAAAATATAATAACAGAAAAAAATAAATAATTTCCTAATAACTTCTGAAATTTATTTATTTTTATTTTAATTAAATTTTGTTTATTATTATTATTATTATTATTTTATTTATTTTTAAACATAATTATTACAGAAAATGCTTAGGAAGGGCAAGCGAGTATTGTCACCACACAAGGAGTAGCAAATAAAAAATGATGTCATCTTCTCACTCGTCAATGGCATCTAAATAGCAGCTTTGAGAACTCCACTTGTTCTCGAACATTACCTTTTATGTGCAAGCAATGAAATTTAGCTCAAGCTTCATCCATTGCAATGCTTACCGATAGTGCAACATCCACAAAGTGCATCGCATGGATGTAGCTCCATATGAAGTTGTCCGCTATCTTGGCTAACCTCATGCAAACAACACAATCATCACCCCACTCAAGTGTGCTAACTCCAACACAAAGAGCTCCACCATGAGCACATTCAACTTCTTCTTCATGGCTTCCAAAAAAATCTTCATAGGCATCCTCCTGCTTTGGGAACTCATTGGCTTCATCTCCCATGATAACTTCTCTAAGTAGGATTCAAACCCTTATCAGCCTACAATGACACTAACACATACCTTAAGCTTGCCTGAGATTCTGCTTCTTGCCTTGTTGATGATCATTTTGGACTTTACTCCAAACTAAACGAACCTCTCATCACAAGCCCCATAGCAACTTAGCTCTAATACCACTTGTGAGGAGCAAATTTTTTTACTTGATAGTAGATAAACATGGTTATGTAAAGCTTCATTCCACGCCTGCCAACAATGCTGAACATTATCATCGGTGACGATCCTCAGCTGCCTCGCCACCACAGCCAAAGGGTTTTATAATGAATTAACTTTATCTCAAGCCAAGAAATAATCTTCTGCATTTACAGTGTACTCAACAAAACAGTTCAAATATATTTTAAATACAATACATTTTATTATACATTGCATTCATTTTACTCTAAGTTCCTCTTTTAGAAAAAAAAAAATACGACCCCTAGTAAAATAAGAATCACATATAAGAGGATATAACCTAGTAATTTCTTCATCACTTTCTTCAAAATCCTCAACGAGACAATTAGTAGACAGTGGCGATGTCATACACAAAAAAAGAAGAGACTCATAAAATGGTAAAGTCAAATAGAGCTTTTGCGCATTTTCGTTAATCTATGAACATGATCTATATAGACACACAGATCCATGGATCCGTACATATCGATCAGAAAATAATCAATAGGAAAAGAAAGATTCAGAATCGATTGAGATCTTTCTCGAAACAAACAAAAAGGAAAAGAAAGATGAAACATAAATCATGGATCAACTAAGTCTTCTCGGGGGCTTGCTTAAGAAAATATGCAATCCTTCAGCAGAATATCCTGAAAAAATTGAAAAAATTTACTAAAAAGGTGTTAGGTATGACTTATATACCAGAATTTGGAGTCTTTTTGAGTAAAAAAGTGCCTCTCTTGGAGATAAGTGGCTTGAGGGGAGCGATGACGTGTTAGTAGTTTTATCTGTAAGTTTTCTCTATATAAATTATGTGTAACCCTATGGTATGTACTGGACTCCTTTGAAATAGTGAAATTTGCCGCTCTGCTCCCAAGAACGTAGACATATTTGCTGAACATCGTTAAAAATCTGTATTCTTCTGATTTTGTGTTGATTTTTTTTTTTTAGCCGTAAATTTCTTTATAATTTGTATCAGAGCAAGTTTCTAAGCTCTAGTGCAGCTAAGAAAAATTTGGGCGTCATTTGTGCTTCGCTAGGGTTAAGGTGCTGAAAGAGTCATGCATCGCAGCCTGCAGAGGGTTTTGCAACAAGCAGATCGTTCGTCGGGCGAAGGACATCGTCCAGGGGTGAAGCAGGCGTTCGCGAACTTGTTTGGGCGAAGGAGTTGCGGACGGAGGAAGTTTGTGACACAGGAACGATAGTATTCACGGGAGTTTGCGAAGCAGAGAAGGATTCCAAATTCACGGACGCAGAGCATTTCACGAAGAGGTGCGCAAATTCGGCGAGAAGATTAGGCAAAGCTTCATCGGCGGCATCAGTGCTTTGCCTAGGAATTCGCGGCAGACGGCTTGAGTGGCTAGGCGATTCAGGGAAATCGAATCGCGACGTGAATCACAGGTTCTGCGACGTCTAGCAACGCAGAGGGCTTACAAACTCGGCGAAGCAAAGTTCAGCTAGGAGTTTCGCAGAAGAGTTTGCAAATCGTTACAGCAGCTCGCGAGTCCCGTACGGGAAGGAGTTCCCGTGGCTAGAGGAGTTCTTGAATCGTCGCGACTGCTTGCAGGGAGTTCCCGTAGGAGTTCGATGAATTCGGCGGTTCGTGGCATCTGGACGAAGGCATTGGCAAATTTTGCCAATTGTTTGCAAGGCAGCGAAGCAATTCAGACAAAGAGCTGCTGCAGTTTAGCGAGTTCTGCTTCGGGAGTTCACGGTAGAGGCAGAGGCAGAGCCGCGGGTTCACGTGAGAGTACTTCTTCCACGGCAGAAAGTTGGCGCATTCATGCTTCTTCTGCGACAAACAGAGGAGTTCAGTTCTTCGAAAGCTGGCGGGAGGCATGATAGTTCACGAACCTTCGGGGCTTTTGGCGGGGTGGAGTTCGTGAGTAGAAGTTGGTGTGCAGTTAGGGCAAACAAGAAAAGTGGTTTCGATGTATTTCACGAACATGCATGAGGTTTTTGGAAAACAAGGGAAGACTTTTGCTCACAGGACAACAGTTTAGCTAAGATGTTTACGCGAACAGTAAAAATGGTTCTTGCAAAAAAAAAAAAAAAAAAATCACGAATCACAATAAAATTGCAGGAAAATTACTGCAATTGACAGAAAATTTTCAAATTTCTTTAAATTTATTTGCGGTGTGTTTTGTTTCAACACAAGACATGAAAAGTTTGCTGCAAGATTAATTTCAAATAACAATGTATGATACAATTTTTGAGATAGTGAAGTTCGATGAAACTTAGAACTTCGGGTTGTGGCAAATAAGGGTGAAGATTGGTTGGCACAACATGGAATTTTGAAGGTTTGCGAGCTACAGAACTTGATAATATAGAAGTGGGGATTGAGAAGAATTGCAACTACGAGTGGTAGGTACCATATGTTTATGTCTGACAAATGATATTATTTCTCATGTTATGAATCTCAAATATCGAGGAGAAGTATGAGAGAAATTGAAATCTCAGTATATGCCCAAATCTCTAACAAATAAATTGTATCTGAAACAAAGACTGTATGGGCTGAAGAAGCAGACTGACACTGATCTGGTGCAGCATTTGAATGACTTCAATTAAATAATCACAAATCTTACATGACTTGATGTGAGTATTGAGGATGAAGACCGATCAATGATTCTATTGTGTTCATTGTCTTTCTTCTATAAACATCTGTTGACTACTCTTACATATGAGAAATAAACAATAAAAATTGATGAGATTACTAAAACATTGTTGGCTCACAACTAGCAGAAGCAAAATGCAGGGGAAACCCTTCATTGTAATTGTTTATATGCTAAGGGTAATCAAGATCGTAGAAGGAAGGAGGAGGAGAGTTCTGGAATGTGAAATTCCAGGTCAAAGCTTAAAGACAGAAAGATGATTCATTGCTACAAGTGCAAAGCCAGAACATATGAAGAGCGATTGTCCATGACTCAAAAAACAGTTTGATGAGATTCATGATATATCTTCCAAGTCCATGAATATGGTGCAAAGTGACATTATAGATTACAGTGATGGTGATGCGCTTTCAGTTACAACAACTCAGCTAAAGGATGCATGGATTCTTGATTCAGGATGCTCTTATCACATAACACATAACAGAGAATTGTTTGCTTTATACATGTTATTTGATTTTGGTTCAGTCTATTTGAGTGATGATAGATGCTACAATATTGCTGATATTGACAAAGTCAGAATTATTTGAAGAAATCATTTGACTCTAAAATATACTAATGCATTGTTAAAATGCTTATTGAATTTAATTCACATATTTATTTTGGACGGTTGTGCTAACGTGTTTGGCTTTGATCATTTTGTTTTTGAGGATTGAATTTTTTTTATGAGGGATTTTTTCTTTTTTTGTATTTATTTTATAGTGAGGCTATAAAAATTTATTTATTTATTGTAGAGAAAATTAAACATAAAAGCTTGTCCTTTTTATATTTAGCCTCACACTTTTTATGTATTACGTATCTAACAAAATTGTGTTTTCATTCATGATGTTTTGATGTCATAAATCTATCTAGTGGTGCTTTGGATATAATATTAAAGATTTTGAGTGATATGTTTGTAAATATAAAAGTTTGGGTGTTATATATATAAATAATTATTTAAATGTCCTAATTTTCAAGTAAATATTATATATTTATCAACTTTATATATGTAAATAATTATTCAAATGGCCCAATGCACTCACTTTATGAACAACTTGAATTAAGTTAGATGATCATGTTTTTTTCAAATCAGTAAATGAATAAGATTAAATATTCTTTTAAAACCTGTAGATTAAATGAATAAAATTTGAAATAATCCAACTCATTTATTGATATTCACAAATAAATTTGTTTGCTTTTAATTTGACCAATGCACTATAAAAATTTATTTATTGATTGATGTTTTTTAAATAAAATTTGAACTAATTCACTTTATTCATTCACTATAATTTATTAAATGAAGTCAATGTTCTTTAAATGAAGGATTAGTCGATGTTCTTTATGCCTGGACTAAAGGGTAAAGAATATGTATGCTTCTATTTGGCACAATAAAATTTGAACTAATTTACTTTATCCATTTACTGTAATTTTTTGACAAGGAGAATAATTTTTTCTTATATATTGAATATCACATTTAAACATTCATTAGTATCATTAGTTATTTAATAGTTATTAAAATTACATATTTATTTCATTTGCTTATTAGTGCCATATAAACAAATTGAACTTGGTTGTTGTGATTAAAGTATTGCTTTTCTAAAAATCTTAGTCTGCAGTTCTAAACTTACTCCCTGTGGGATCGATATCTAGGACTCCATTAGAGCCCTATATTACTTGAGCGATACGTATACTTGTGTTGATAAGTGTGACTTTACAATTATTGAATATTTATTACGTCCATTTTTAACTTATACTTTTGAGCATATATAAAGTCGCCTATCAGTAGGTTAGCTCTCTGACATGTAACAGGAGGTATGAGATGGGGGTTGCGGCAACCAATAGAGAGAGTGGGAGAACTTGGCCACAACAGGCTGGTAGAAGGGGGTTAGGTGGTAGCAGCTGGCAGATATCAAGATTTGCAGGGTCAACAGAAAGGAATAGACAAAGGAGAGCAGTGAGGGCAGATCACAGAGGATAGGAAAGTCTCGAAGCGAGATACAACCGGATCACCACTTATCCTCAAATTCATCCCTAAGAGTAAAAACTGGAGACATCGACTACTGTTCTGACAGAAAACACAACAATAACTAAACTTTTAACATGGAAAACACATATAAATAGTAGTAGGTAACCAAGAGTGACCTCCCTCATTTCAATGACAACCCTAGCCCCTGATAAGGACCAGCTTCCTATAAGACCCCTTGTTGATCCGATTCAGTGGTTTGGTTCAATCCCAGGGTAAGCCCCTCGTTAATTTATTGGACTACAAACAAATAAAGCGGAGTTGAGAAATGTTCAAGTTTAAATTTGTTTATAAAATTTGAGCTTTTGGAATTATGTTCAAGCTTGAGCTCAAATCGAGCTTTTATGTATATATTCAAACTTAATTCATTTATCATTCTGACTGTTTTGGTTTGATTCATTTTCGTTTCATATAATGATAATCGAGACATTATCGAGTAGATTAGTGAGTAATATTATCGAGTTATTTAATTTATATCCAAATAATTTTTATTGAGTAAATTAAAATTAATGCTATTGTGCTACTTATTAACCAAATGAGACTTATCAAACAAAATAATGAGTAGTATGATTTAGCTACATTTTGTTAATCAAATAAACTTTATCCATCATGTAAAGGAATTACTTGTTGAAATTACAAAAAAACAAACTAACTTTTGAATGAACAACAAAATAAACATAATTGCTTAAAATAAATAAATAACTAAACAAATTAATATATTTTATTTTATGTATTATAAATTAAAATTTAATTAATTTAATTTAATATAAATGAATTTTAAGCTGAGCTTTACTTGATTTTATTCACAAATCCTAAACCCTAAACCCTAAACTTCATCGAATTTATTCATGAACTAATTCATAAATTTTAAATGAAATTGTTCATCAAGCTTTTTAACATGCTTGTTCGCGAGCTTAAAATAATATTGTTTGGAACCATAACTAAATCAAATAAAATATTGTTCAAACTTATTCATTTAGGCCTTCAAATTTGTCCAATCAGTTAATTAAACGAACATTAAAGACCTCTTATCGAGTCAAACTGAGTAACTTATCAAACACTCGATTTGTTTGTGGCCCTACTTCCGTATCAAGTACTTCAGAAATAAATAGTTCTAAAAATATAAATATAAAAAATTCATTTACTAATTATTACCAATTAATTTTGAAATGAAAGAAAAACACAATAAATTTTAAGCTATCCCTAAACACATGTTAAATTTTAAAAATATTATTCTTTATGAATTTATCATTTTAAATAACCTTTCAAAAAATAAATTCTTAATATATAAAATCACAAAGGATAT